>SNQJ01S0070396.1:9836-38745 GCA_010110895.2 Picea sitchensis | reverse complement strand
TTATGGGTTTCCTCAGGAAATATTTGTCTCTGCATATTTCATATGTGTGACTGATGTCAAATGTTCTATTGCTTATCTCCCTACATTATTGTGATTGTCATTAAGTGATCTGCAAATAGTTTAAAATAAGCATAATTATTTAACAACGGTAACAACTTATTCACCCCCCCTCTCAGTTGTCCAACATTCTCGACATCGTTGTAGGTGTCCTTTATCCTTTGAGTTAGAGTACGATCCATGGTTTTTCCGGGATAGAAATCATGTGGGTCATAGCCTTGCATACTCATCCCTGTGATCCGATTGATCAATGTCAGATCAACTATTATATGATGGTTTAACCACAAGTATCCACCATGGTAACAGGACAATATCATCTTGACACATGAATTCACCTCTTGGTGTCTTCTGAAGTGAGGAATCTTCATGACGTTGAGCAGTGTGGACTGCGCGAGGTTCATATTCCATGATTGGGGAATTATCTTCGAATTCTTTTCCTTTGTTCTGGTCAGGTACTTATGTGGGGCTAACATGTTGTATGCTTTCTTGTCACCAAGGTTGAAGTCACTAAACTTTAATGTTGCAATCTTTTCCTGGTCTGTGCAAACTGCATGTATCCCTTTTGGGAGGTATGTAATGATCAAGGTGTACTCAAAGTATCTAGGTACACTGTCTCAATTTATAGCGTCGCTCAGAGGTAGTAGATATATGGGTAATATGCTCGGGATCAGTTTATCCTTAGTGAGATCATCCTTGTGCTTGGTTTTCTTTTCAGCTACTGGTCGGGATGGTCCAGCTCGAGTAGTGGATGGAGAGGATGACAATCCTCTTGTCGACGATGCTTGTACACCTGTAGACAATCCTCTCTCTGACATGACTCTTTTAGTCATCAAATCGAGGAGTAATTCTGTCACTGATTCTTAAACTACGTTGAGCTCGTCGGACATATGTGCTTGGGATTAATTAGATTGGGGTCAAATTAACTTAGACACTGTACTAGAATAAACAACAAGAGCGCAATGATCACTGTATACAATTTGCTTAGTCTATGGGCTCAAACGCTTGGTTATCAAAAGTGTTCTCGGTGTGTGACATGATGGGATAAATAGGTAACTCGACAACGGTTTGTTGATAACGGGTATGACGCCTCATTAACTCTTATTTTGTCCATTATGGAATGGTCCAATGGTTTGGTGTCGAGTTGTCTCACCATAAATGTGTTTCTATCCATTCAAAGCATCAGTCGAACGGTTATAATGTCCCCAATGGCTATATTGCTTGGCCATGGAGAACTGCCATGTGTCGTTGTTCTGATATCCCGACGAAGCTCCAATTCTGCAAATTTTCTTTCTGCAAAGTTCCCTCTGAAACCTTCTGTAACTTTTCAATATTATCCCTCTTCTTGCTTAACTTCCTAGCATTATTTCCAGTGAGTTTTGTCTTGGTATTCCTTTTTCCATTCTGATTCTTATCTTCTTTTGACATAGTCACTGCGCGTTGTTGAGATTACTTCCTAAGATTCAGAGGTAATACCTCTTATTTATCTCAGGTAGGTACTTTAGTCTTCTGTGAGTCCTCTAATGTTCTTATAGCTTCGACATCTGGGCCTCTAGTGTTAAATAACTTCGATTTGCTCTCCTGTTCTTCAATCAAGTGTGCGATCCTTCTAGTCATGAAATCTTTTAACTCTTCTTTCTTCTGCTCCAAAACTTATTCTTCTTCCTTTCATTTGGATTGATCTCTATCAATCCAAGGTTTTCCTAGTAACATTGTAAATGGGGCGTTGTCCTCAATAAATTTAATAATCTCAAAATCTTCTTTTGTCGAAGTTCCATTGGCATTCATAGATATCTGAGTGAGCTTTCCACATAGGTTTACCATTTTTCCTCTGAATAACCCTATTCCTCCTAATGAGGGAGTCATAGTAGGCCTCCATACATCTTCCCAAGTTCTCTCTCATGATATTCACATGTGCTTCCTTATCTACAACACAGTCAGTGTCGAAGTCTCCTATTCTTGCTTCAATGCATTCTTTTTCTTTAAATATCTCTCATAATATAACATGTTGGTAGTCATTCAGGGTTTATTTTATCTATAGCAATGCTTTCTCTGATTCTTTCTGGGGTTATTCCATAGTTTATGGATCTACCTTAGGGTTTTCTTGATTCAGACTCATTCTTTCAAGCTTATCAATCATTCTAGGGCAATCCAATACGTCATCATCCACAACTCTGCAACAAAGACAACTAGGTCGTCTCCCAATGCATTCCTTAGAAATATGTCTCGGTCTTCTGCAAATATAACAGAGGGTTAATCCTCTCTTTATTTTAAATTATCCCCATCTTCTCCTATATTTCACGCTAGGATCATAGGAGCTAACCTGTAAAAAAATCTTTCTAGGATCCTGCATCCATTTGTTAGTCCAAACATTCTTTCTATGCATAGGTATAACATATCTTTCACTATTCTTATCAGATCTACTCATATCAAATATTCTTTCATCTATTAGTTCCCTATTTTTTAAGCTAGGACAAAATCTATCAAACATACTTAGATCCATACTCTAGAAAGAAAAAATTTCACTGATCTTACTTTTACAGAGAATAAAGCTTTCAGATCTAGAAATTTTCTATTATTCTTACCTTTATCAGAGCACAGAGCTTACACATCTTACCTTTTTTCTTCATATCTGACCTCCTTTCTTCAAATATGACCTATTTTCTTCAGATCTGACCTCTTTTCCTAGCACAAAGATTCATAGGTCAAGTAAAATGTTGCGCACTAGGGAAATAGATCTACGCACAGAGCTTCACAATTTCAGGTTGAATCTTTGCACAAAGCTTCTTCTTCCTTAGTTCCCAGTAATCACAATTTTAGGTCCCGACAATGGAACCATTTGTTGGCACAGGGGAAGACCCAGGGTTCAACGCTACAACAATGCACCAACAAAACCCTAACTACTTTCCCTTTCGGCAACCCCTGCAAAGCAGATGAAGTCTCACCAGAGGTAGAGGCAGGGTTGGTTGCAGGACTCAAATGTCTCCAACCTTATCTGGGACATAGATCTATGATTATATTACTTAACAGATCACTTAACATCAACAATTCATCAATATTCAACTGATAACTTCTACACAAACACAATAGAGCATCACATCATTCACTCAGATTTGATGTATTTAAGTACTTTATCAAAACAAGCAGGTCATATCCAGAAGACAAAGAACTAAGCACTCTCGTATAGATCAGATATAACATTCTTACACATCATTAGTACAAAGCATAAGCAGATTTATCTATCTCTATCAAAGCACTTAGCAAAATGAAGTTATAAACACATCAAGACAAGCACAAAGCAGAACAACACAGTGCTTACGTGGTTCACCCCCACCCTGGGGCTACGTCCACCAACTCTTCTTATTTATTGATCTACGTAGCTTGCTGGATCCTCCTTCCATGGTAGATCTAAGCAAACAACCTTATACAGCCTCTTAAAATGACTTTCACTCAGCTCTGCAAGTCTCACACAATATGCATAGAGCTCTTACAATCCTTCAATCACATAGATCCTAGAACTTCTCCATTCATCCCTCTATATATTTCCTAGACATCTATATATATTACAAAATAGGACTAAACATGGGTAAACCCATGGGTCGACATCCCATGCCTGTTAGAATAATCCCAAAAACCCAAAAAGGACCAAAAAAGGGGACTGATATCTGTGATCTCCACTTCGTCTTGCGCTCCTTCTTCGAAAGGATGTCGAAGTCCAGAATAGGTCAACATGAACAAGAATCTCCCAAAACTCTGTCAAGGGCCAACAGGCCCCCAAAAGTCACTTGTGACTCGTCCCGAATCACTCTGGTCTAACTAGTTTCGCCTCGAACGCCTCTATCTTGGCTCGAGTTGCTTCAGCTTGTTGTTGTGCTATTTCCTCTTTCTCAGTGAACTCCTAGATCACTGTGTCGTTCACTAACCTTTCTAGGATTTGTTATGCTACAGTGACAACATATTCTAGCTTTGCTCCTCGGCTTCCAACCTCTGTGAATAGTTGGCACACCTTATCTTGTACTGGTTGGAGTCATTGAGTTACTTCCATAACTTTTCTTTGAATCGTATGGATCTGTTGTTGGGAAGTGCATTTCTCTTGAGACCGCTTCATTATTTCTACGACCAACAGGGCCTTCAGCTGCACCTGTAGTGTGTCTGCGAGCTGCTTCGCTTCCTAGAGCTGCGACTCTAGTGCCTGTAACTCTGGATTCTTGATGAGGTTCTCATATGTTTGGGTGCTACGGTTACTCAGCTGCTTTCATTCCAGGGAAAGAGATTTTAGTCTGTCAACTGCGTTGCAGGCAGTTGCTTCTCTTAGGTCCCTTACATATTGTGGGGTTTCGGGCACAGTGCGTAGTTCCAAATCTGCGATGCATTGTTGTAGTTGTTGGATCACTTCTTCAAGTTGTGCCACCTGTTGTGGAACTCTCTCTTTGGTTTTTACTTCTATAACTGTCACAGAGAGAAGTGCTCTGTTGACCATTTCCTTTACTTCAAGTTGATCTGTGAGCAAGTGTTCCTTGCTTTATCGCAGCTGTTCTTTTTCTTCATCCCACTTCGCTTGGAGAGAAATATTTTCTCGTTCTACAGTACTACGTTTCTCTAGAAGGACTACTTGTACTTGTGATAAAGCCTGGGTGGCTTGCATTTTTTCTTCATGTGCTTGTCGAAGGCGAGATTTGACTGTATCAGTGATTCAATGGAGTTGAGTTGGCTCATCTCCCAGTTCTAGTGTTCCTAGTGGCAGAGGCACAGTGGAAACGGAGCAGCTGGACTGTAGTTCCTGCTGCACCCCTTGAAGTTCAACCTCAATTCGAATGTACATATCCTCCTTCTTAGCTTCTTGCCTCTCTACTATCTCTACTGAAGCATCGTTCAGGGCTTCTACGATGAAATTGATGTCATCTGGGGTGAGGATAGTCTGCAATTTGGTCATGGTTGTTTTTTATTTCTTTCGAGAGGAATGCTTCGGGGGGGAAACCTTCCTTTTTTTTTAGGGGTCTTCCTCCTCTCTAGGCAGTGTTACTTCACATCTCCTCTATTCAACCTCTATGTCATCTATCTCTTTTCCATCACCTCCTTTCGTTGGTGACATGGAAGCAGTATTCACCGAGGCACTGCTTAAATCTTGTACTTCGTCGGTCTTCTTTGTATTGCTAGGTCCGGGTGTATACTGCGCAGCTTCTAGGTTGTCTATGTCAGATATCTCCGTAGGTTATACTAGAATAAGGAGGTCCCCTGACCATTCCTTAGTAATCTCCTCTAATTCCTCCTCCATTATCTTGTAGTATGATTGCACGTATTGTTTATGTTCATCATCGTGCGCTGTAATATAAATAAAATTTCGATCAATGTTGAATTTCATCAAAGGTCGGAACCTGTGTAAAGTATTCGGGGTCATACAAGGCTCAGAATGGGTGGTTGTCTTCAGTTGATTGTAGTATGTATGGAACACATAATTTCACTTCCATTTCTTATTCATGTCACTGGAATACCACAGTGTACTAAACTTCACGGCCAAAGGTTCAAAGGGCTCGATGTCCGGGAAGGTCGCACCTTCTGACATCTCCCAGGCAATGAAAGTGATCAGGATAAATACCTAAATGAAATGAAATTTGTACCCTTGATCCTGGGCTTCTCTGTAGTCAATTTCTAATTGTTTCTCCAGGTACTTTGCCCAATTCATGTGTAGGCCATTCATGCACTTCCCTCCAAGGTCGACTACAAAACCAATGACTTGGGTGGGTTGTTTCTTGCGAACTAACTTTCCTGCGATCAATTGATAGGCAAGGTGCACTGTGCCTCTCTGGATAGAAGCTACCTTCTAGCCTCACATGCCCTTATCGACATCGCCATAGGTTTCCTTTATCCTTTGAGCTAGGGCACAATCCATGGTTTTTCCAAGATAGAAATCCTGTGGGTCGGGGCCTTGCATGCTCGGCCCTATGATCCAATTGATCAACATCAGATAAACTATTATACAGTGGTTTAACCACAAGTATCCTCCATGGTAACAAGACAACAACATATTGACACATGCATTCACCTCTTGGTGTCTTCCAAAGTGAGGAATCTTCATGATGTTGATCAGTGTGGACTACGTGAGGTTCATAGTCCATGACTGGGGAATTATATTTGAATTATTTCCCTTTATTCTGGTCAGGTACATATGTGGGGCTAACATGTTGTATACTTTCCTTTCATCGAGGTTGAAGTCTCTAAACTTCAACACTGCAATATTTTCTTGGTCTATGTGAACTGTGTGTATACCTTTTGGGAGATACACAGTGATCAAGGCATGCTCAAAGTCTCTGGGTACACTGTCTCAATTTATAGTGCCACTCAGAGGTGGTAGATAAGTGGGTAATATACTTGGGATTAGTTTAGCATTCACAATATCATCCCTGTTCTTGGTTTTCTTTTCATCTGTTGGCCAGAATGGTCCAGCTCGAGTAGTGGACGGAGAGGCCGACAATCCTCTCATAGATGATGCTTGTACACCTTTAGACAATCCTCTCTCTGACATGAATCTTTCAGTCATCAAGTCGAGGAGTACTTCTTTCATTGATTCTTCAACTGCGTTGAGCTCGTCAGACATATGTGCTCGGGATTAATTATATCAGGGTCAAATTAACTTAGACACTATACTAGAATAAATAGCAAGAGCACAATGATCACTGTATACAATTCACTTAGTCTGCGGGATCAAACTCTTGGTTAGAAAAAGTGTTCTCGGTGCATGGCACGACATGATAAATAGGTAACTCAGCAACGGTTTGTTGGTAACGGGTACAAAGCCTCATTAACTCTTGTTCTATCCGCTATGGCACGGTCCAACAATATGGTGTCGAGCTATCTCACCATAAATGTATTTCCATCCATTCATAGCATCGGTCGAACGATTATAATGTCCCCAACGGCTATATTGCGTCGCCATGGCGAAGTGCCATGTGTCGTTGTTCTGATATCCCGACGAAGCTCCAATTCTGCAAATTTTCTTTCTGCGAAGTTCCCTCTAGAACCTTCTGTAACTTTTCAATCTTATCCCCCTTATTAATTAACTTCCTGGCCTTCTTTCCAGTGAGCTTCGTCTCGGTATTCCTTTTTCCATTCTGATTCTTATCTTCTTTTGACATAGTCACTGCGCGATGTTGATATTATTTCCTAGGATTCAGGGGTAATACCTCTTCTTTATCTTGGGTAGGTACTTCAGTCTTCTGTGAGTCCTCTAATGTTCTTACAACTTCGACATCTGGGCCTCTAGTGTAAATAACTTTGATATGTTCTCTTGTTCTTCAATCAAGTGTGTGATCCTTCTAGTCACAAAATCTTTTAACTCTTGTTTCTTCTGCTCCAAAACTTATTCTTCTTCTTTTCATCTGGCTTGATCTCTATCAATCCAAGGTTTTCCTAGTAACATGGTAAATGGGGCCCTGTCCTCAATAAATTTAATAATCTCAAAATCTTCTTCTGTCAAAGTTCCATTGTCATTCATAGATATCTGAGTGAGATTTCCACACAGGTTTACCAGTTTTCCTTTGAATAACCCTATTCCTCCCAATGAGGGAGTCATAGTAGGCCTCCCTATAGCTTCCCAAGTTCTCTCTATCATGATATTCACCTGTGCTTCCTTATCTAGAACACATTCAATGTCGAAGTCTCCTATTCTTTCTTCGATGCATTCTTTTTCTTTAAATATATCTGATAATCTAACATGTTGGTGGTCATTCAGGGTTTCTTTTCTCTATAGCAATGTTTTCTTTGATTCTTCTGGGGTTCTACCATAGTTTATGGATCTGCCTTAGGTTTTTCTTGATTCAGATTCATTCTTTCAAGCTTAACAATCATTCTAGGGCAATCCAATACTTCATGATCCACAGATATGCAACAAAGACAATTAGGTCATCTCCCAGGGCATTCCTTATCAAGATATATTGATCTTCTGCAACTGTAATAGAGGGTTAATCCTCTCTTTCTTTTAAATGATCCCCAGCTTCTCTTGTACTGTGTGCTAGGATCATAGGAGCTAACCTACAACAAGTTCTTTCTAGGATCCTGCATCCATTTGTTAGTCCAAACATTCTTTCTGTGCATAGGTATAACATATATTTCACTATTCTTATCATATCTACTCATATCAAATCTTCTTTCATCTACTAGTTCCCTAGTTTTTAAGCTAGGACAAAATCTACCGAACATACCTAGATCCATACTCTAGAAACAAAAAATTTCACTTATCTTACTTTTATAGAGCATAAAGCTTTCAGATTTAGAAATTTTATACTAGTCTTACCTTTATCAGAGCATGGAGCTTACAGATCTTACCTCTGTTCTTCATATCTGACCTCCTTTCTTTAGATTTGAACTCTTTTCTTCAAATCTGACCTCTTTTATTGGCACAAAGCTTCACAAGTCAAGTAAAATGTTGCGCACTAGGGAAACAGATCTATGCACAGAGCTTCACAGTTTCAGGTCGAATCTTTGCACAAAGATTCTTCTTCCTTAGTTCCCAACAATCACAGTTTCAGGTCCTAGAAACAGAACCATTTGTTGGCCCAGGGGCAGACACAGGGTTCAATGCTACAACAATGCACCAACAAAACCCTAACTACCAACCCTTTCGGCAACACCTATGAAGTAGATGAAGTCTCACCCGAGGTAGAGGCAGGGGTGGTTGCAGGAATCAAGTGCCTGCAACCTTAGCTGGGACATGGATCTGTGATTATATTACTTAACAGAGCACTTAGCATCAACAATTCATCAATATTCAACTGATAACTACTACGCATATAGAACAGAGCATCGCATCATTCACTCATATCTTATGTATTTAATTACTTTATCGAAACAAGTAGGTCATATCCAACACATCAAGCACTAAGCACTCTCGTATAGATCATATATAACATTCTTACACATCATTAGCACAAATCATAAGAATATTTATCTATCTCTATCAAAGCACTTAGCAAAAAGAAGTTATAAACACATCAAGACAAGCACAAAGCGGAACAACATAGTGTTTACGTGGTTCACCCCCACCCTGGGGCTACATCCACCAACTCTTCTTCTTTATTGTCTTCAAGTAATCGGTTACAAGCACAGAGCCTCAAAAACCCTACTTTGCCTAGGATAGGATATCTTCGCAGCTCGCTAGATCCTCCTTCCCCGATAGATCTAAGCACACAGCCTTCTACAACCTCTTACAATGACTTGCACTCAGCTCTGCAAGTCTCAGCTCTTAAAATCATTCAATCCAATAGATCCTAGCACTTATCCATTTGTCCCTCTCTATATTGTCTAGACATCTATATATATTACAAAATAGGCCTAAACATGGGTAAACCCATGGGCCGACATCCCATGCCCGTTACATAATCCCAAAAACCCAAAAAGGACCCAGAAAAGGGCAAGAGATCCATGATCTCCACTTCATATTGCACTTCTTCTTTGATAGGCTGTCGAAGTCCAAAATAGGTCAACATGACCAAGAATCTCCCAAAACTTGGTCAAGGGCCAACAACCATCCACCATACAAATGCAGAGAACTGCCTGATAAACAATAGAGATGGAGAGTGTATTAGAATTTTCTTTCCAACAAAGGTGAGTGCATATTATAAACTTAAGGATGTCGAGGTCAGGATAAACATGGATTTTGTTGTTGAGTTCTATGAGTTCCATAATACCATTCAATTACTAGTATCCTGGTGGATGGAAGACAGGAAGTTCGTAAACCGAGCCTCATGGTGGTACAATACAGTGAACCTTAGGGAACCCTACATGTCTTTTATGGCCCTGATATATCGGTTGTATGGGGAAAAAAACTGCTCCAGCTTCTCTGAGACATGGTTTCCTTTGGCTTACACAGTGGCTATGTTTGGAATAAATTTTAACTGGGGAGCCATTATTTCCAAACAATTGAGCATTGGGATAAAGGAAGCACAGAATCCAAAAGCTAGAGAAACCCCCGCGTTTTTATGGCATATTATCTTCTGGATGTGATATTGTTGGACCTTGACCAAGTTTTGAGGATACTTAGTCATGATCGACCTATTTTTGGGACTTCAACAGGCTGTCGAAGGAGGAGCACAAGACAAAGCGGAGATCGTGAGATCTCTACCCCTTTTAGGGCCCTTTTTGGGATTGGGATTATGTAATGGGTATGGGGATTTTGGCCCATGGGTTTACTGATGCTTAGGCCTATTTTGTATGTATAAATAGAAGGCTAGGCAATGTAAGAAGTAGTTGAGTTGTTTCAAGTTGGCTAAGTGCTAGAGTTGGATCTGTGTGATCAAGAATTGTAAGGCTTTGTGCATACTGTGTGAGACTTGCAAAGCTAAGTGAAAGTCATTGTAAGGGGTTGTGACAAGCTATGTGCTTAGACCTATTCAGGGAAGGAGGATCTAGCAAGATGCACAGATCTCTTGTCCTCTACGGAGTAGGCTTTTTGGAGGCTCTGTGCATGTAACATATTGAAGAAGCTAATAAAGAAGAGAAGAGTTGGTGGATGTAGCCCCAAGGTGGGGGTGAACCACGTACATGTTGTGTTTCTATGCTTTGTGCAATGTGTTGATGTTCTTATGTGTTAATGTGCTTAGTGATTTGATATAGATGAATGATCTATCGATGCTTAGTGCTTAATAATATGGATGGATGTTAGATCTGACTGGTATACATGTGCTTAGTGTTGAACTTGTTAAGATCTGATATGTATCCTCATGATAAGTAGGGTTTAATTGCGTTGTAACTAAGAAATGAATATTGATAAATATAACTATTGAGTGCTCTATTAAATATTAGAATCACAGATCTACATCTCAGCTAAGGTTGCAAACGTCTGAGTCCTGCAACCACCCATGCCTCTACCTCGGGTGAGACTTCATCTACTTCGCAGGTGTTGCCAAAAGGGTTGGTAGTTAGGGTTTTTTTGGTGCATTGTTGTAGCATTGAACCCTGGGTCTACCCCTGTGCCAACAAATGGTTCCATTGCTAGGACATGAAACTTTGATTGCTGGGAACTGAGAAAGAAAAATCTTTGTGCAAAGATCTGACCTGAAATTGTGAAATCTATGTGCGTAGATCTGTTTCTCTAGTGTGTAGTAGATCTAATAATAATAATGAAATATATGTTATACCTATGCATAGAAAGAATGCTTGGACTAACGAATGGATGCAGGATCTTAGAAAGAATTTTTTGCAGGTTAGCTACCATGATCCTAGTGCGCAGTACAGAAAAGGTTGGGGATCATTTAAGAGAAAGAGAGGATTAACCCTTTGTTACAGTTGTAGAAGACCAAGACATATTGCTAAGGAATGCCCTGGAAAGAGACCTATTTCCCTATGTTTCAAAGCTATGGACCATGAAGTATTGGATTGTCCTAGAATGATTGCTAAAGTTGAAAGAATGAATATGAACCAACTTCCAAGAAAACCCTAAGGCATATCCAGAAACTGAGATTATGACAGAACCCTGGAAAGGATCAGAGAAAGTATTACTACAAATGCAAAGAACCCTGAATCACCACCGACATATCATCTTATCAGAGATCTTCAAAGAAAAATAATGTATTGAAGTAAGAATAGGAGACTTCGACATTGACCGTGTTCTGGATGAGGAAACACAGGTGAATATCATGACAGAAAGAACTTGGGAAGCTATAGGAAGGCCTGCTATGATTCCTTCATTGGGAGGAATAGGATTATTTAGAGGAAAGGTGATAAACCTATGTGGAAAGCTTACCCAGATATCTCTAAGTGCCAATGGAACTTCGACAGAGGAAGAATTTGAAGTTGTTAAATTTAATGAGGACAACGCTCCATTTACTATGTTGCTCAGAAACCCTGGATTGAAAAAGACCAGGCTAGAAGGAAAGAAGAAGAAGTCTTAGAACAAAAGAAGCAAGAATTAAAATATTTCATGACTAGGAAGATCGCACACTTGATTAAAGAACAGGAGAACAAATCGAAGCCAATTGAAACTAGATAACTGGATGTAGAAGTTGAAAAAGTACCAGAGTACTCCCAAAATATTGCAGTACCTATTCCAGGTACAGATGAAGTATTACCCTTGATTTCTACGGAGGAATCCCACCAGCACGAAGTTACTCTACCAAAAGAAGATAAGAACCAAAATGGAAAGAGGAATTTTGAGACGAAGTTCACTGGAAAGAAGGCTAGAAAACTAAGTAAGAAGAGAGCTAAGATTGAAAAGTTACAGAAGGTTCTTGAGGGAACTTCGCAGAAGGAAAATTTGCAAAATTGGAGCTTCGTCGGAATATCAAAACAGCGTCACATGGCACTTCACCATGGCGAAGCAATATAGCCATTAGAGACAATATAACCATTCAACTGACGGCTCGAATGGGTAGAAATGAATTTATGGTCAAAAAATTTTCCACTAGACCATTGGGACCGCGCCACAATGGACAGAACTAAGTTAATGAAGGCTTCTCGCCCATTGCAAGAGATTTGTTTCCAAGTTATCTATTTATCCTGTTGTGCCACACAATGAAAACACTTTTTCCAATCATGACTATTAGAGCTCGCACCATAGTGGATTTTGCACAGTGATCACCATGTTAGTTCCATCTATCTTGTTGTGTTAGCCTGTTACTCTCCAAACCTGAGACATTCAACCACGAGCGTACATGTCGGGCGATCTTAGCACTACAGAGAAAATTTTCGAGGAAGTTCTTATTGACCTAATGACTGAAAGGGTAATGTCTGAAAGAGAGATGTCTGCAGGTATTCAAGAATCATCGACGAGAGGACCTCACGCCTCTCCGTCGACTTCTCATGGAGCTGGATCATGCAAACCATCAGCAGAAAAGAGAACTAAACACGTATACGACCTAGCCAATGTGAATCTAATCCCATCCATATTTCCATATTACATCCCACCTCTATTCGGGGCAGTGATTCGAGATAGTGTACCAAGGGAATTTGAGTACACTGTGATTACTACGTACCTCCTAAAGGGGATACACGCAGTTCACGCACAGCAGTAAGATCACAATGTTGAAGTTCAGTGACTTCAACCTCGGAGATCGCAAAAACTATAGTATGATCACCTCATATAAGTACCTGACCAAGACGAAGGGAAATAACTCAAAGATAATCCCTCAACCATGGACGATGAACCTCGCGTAGGCCACCTTGTTAAACGTAATGAAGATTCCACATTTTGAAAGGCATCAGGAATTCAACGCTTGTGTGAAGATGCTACTATCGTGTTACCATTGCGACTATTTATGGCTATACCATCGTATTACAGTTGATCCGACGTTGATCCATAGGATCACAGGTTTGAGTATGCAAGGACCTAACCTGTAGGAGTTCTACCCAGGAAAAGCCATAGATCGCGTGCTAACACAGAGGATTAAGGACACATATGGAATTGTCGAGAAGGGGAAGCGAGGCTACAAGGTAGCCTCCATCTAGAATGGCACAATGCTCCTAGAATGTCAGTTAATATATGGAAATTTGGTATGCAAGAATCGACCCACACAAGTCATGGGCTTTGTCATCGACCTCGCGGGGAAGTGTGTAGAAGGCTTACAGATGAACTGGGTGAAGTACCTAGTCAATCAACTCAAACTAAACTATCGCGAAGCACAGGATCAGGGCTACGAGTTTCACTTCAGTTGGATCCTTATCCTTATCTCCTTTTTTTCCTGGGAGATGCCAGAAGGTGCGACCTTCCCAGATATTGAACCATTTGATATGCTTGTCGCAAAGTTCTCTACCCTTTGGTACTCGAGTGATATGAACAAATAGTGAAAGTAGAATGTTGTTTTTCATACATACTACCTTCAACTAAAGAGATCCATAGAAGCAGAACCTCGCAGGACTCTGAACACCTTACATGGATTTTGACCTCTGATGAAGTTCTATGCAGATCGAAACTTCATCTACCTTACAATGCGAAATGATGAACATAAGGAGAAACTTCAGTAGTACTAAAAGCTCACGGAAGAGGATCTTGAGGAGATCACTAAACACTGGTCTGCAAATCTCCTTATTCTAGTAGACCCTACAAAGATTTCCAAACCTGATAGACCAGAAACTGCGCATGACACACCTAGACCCAACAAAACGAAGAAGACCAAAGAGGTCCAAGAATTAAGAAGTGCTTTAGGAAAGACTGCTTCGGTATCACCTGCTCAAGGGGGTGATGACAACGCAGAAGAAATAAATGGTAAAGGACCTGAACATAAGCAAGGAAAAGTAATGTTGCTAAGAGATGAGACCGATCCCCTGAAGAAGAGGAAGGTTTCTCCCATGAAACCTTCTTCCTGGAAGAAATCGTGAGCCACCATGACCAAGATGAAGACCATTCTTACTATTGATGACTTCAACTTCATCATAGCCACCTGCAATGATGCTTCACTAGAAATTGTGGAGAAACAAGAAGCTAAGCAGGAGGAAATGTATGACATACTTAAGGTTGAGTTCTGAGGGGTACAGCAGGCCCTTCAGTCCAACCGCGTAGTGTTCACTATGCCCCTGTCATCAGGAGAACCAGATTTGGGAGATGATCCAAACCAAATCTGTCAATTAGCTGATGCGGTCGAAGCTCGTCTTCGTCGCGCACAAGAAGAAGCCAAACAAGCTACCCAGACCTTGAAGCAAGTACAAGAAAACATTATAGAACAATGCAGAATATAAGAACAGGAGAAGGTTGATCTCCAGGCCAAGTTTGAAGCAGAGAAAGCACAAATGCAGAAAGAGAAGGAATTGTTGCTCACAGGGAAAATCAAGGTAAAAGAAGTAGTCAACAGATCACTTCGCTCTGTGATAGGCTACAAGCCACAGGCATAAAACTGGGTTAAGAATGAAGTAGAACAACTCGTGGAAGCCATCCAACAGCTACAACAAATAATAGAATATTTAGAGCTCTGCACAGTTCCCAACACTTTGCAGGATGTAAGAGATCAAAGAGAAGCAACTGCTAGGAGCACAGTCGAGAGAATAAAGGCTCTTGCCATGGAATGCAAGAAACTCAGTGATCGCAATGCCCGGACTTATGAGAAACTCACTGAGAATGTAGAACTAAAGGCACTAGAGTCGCAGCTCCAGAAGGTGAAGCAGCAAGCAGAAACAATACAGGCGAAGTTGAAGCCCATGTAGGTTATGGAAAGAATGAAGTGACCCCAGGACCAACGCACTGCCCAGCAGCAGGTTCACACCATTCAGATAAAATTCATGGAAGTAACTCAGAGGCTCCAACCTATATAGGACGAGGCTTACCAACTATTCACAGAGATTGAAGGCCGAGGAGAAGAATTGGAGAAAGTTGTTGTTGCAGCAAAACAACGCCTGGAAGGACCCGTGAACGAGGCAGTCATCCAAGAGTTCGTTGAACAGGAGTTTGTGGCATAGAAACAAGTCAAAGCAGATCGAGACAAGCTCGAGGCTTTCTAAACAGAACTACCCATATTAGAGTGACTCGGGATGAGTCACAGGTGAGTGTTGGGGGCCTGTTGGCCCTTGACCAAGTTTTGAGGATAGTTGGTCATGATTAACCTATTCTTTGGACTTCGATAGGATATTAAAGGCAGAGCACAAGATGAAGTGGAGATCATGGGATCTCGGCCCCTTTTTAGGATTGGGATTATGTAACAAGTATGGGGATGTTGGCCCATGGGTTTACCCATGCTTAGGCCTATTTTGTATGTATAAATAGAAGGCTAGGAAATGTAAGAAGTAGTTGAGTTGTTACAAGTTGTCTAAGTGCTAGAGTTGGATCTATGTGATCAATAATTTTAAGGCTTTGTGCATACTGTGTGAGACTTGCAGAGCTAAGTGAAAGTCATTGTAAGGGGTTGTGACAAGCGGCATGCTTAGACCTATTCAAGGAAAGAGGATCTAGCGAGATGCGCAGATCTCTTTTCCTCTATGGAGTAGGGTTTTTGGAGGCTCTGTGCATGTAACCTATTGAAGAAGCTAATAAAGAAGAGAAGAGTTGGTGGACGTAGCCCTAGGGTGGGGGTGAACCACGTACATGCTATGTTGCTCTGCTTTGTGTAATGTGTTGATGTGATTATATGTTAATGTGCTTAGTTATTTGATATAGATGAATGATATGTTGATGCTCAGTGCTTAATAATATGGATGGGTGTTATATATGACTGGTATACATGTGGTTAGTGTTGAACCTGTTAAGATATAATCTGTCTCGTCATGCTAAGTAGGGTTTAACTGCACTGTAAATAAGAACTGAATATTGATAAATATAATTGTTGAGTACCCTATTAAATATTAGAATCACATATATGTGTCCCAGCTAAGGTTGCATATGTCTGAGTCCTGCAACCACCCCTGCCTCTACCTTGGGTGAGACTTCATCTACTTCATAGGTGTTGACGAAAGGGTCGGTAGTTAGGGTTTTGTTGGTCCGCTATTGTAGCATTGAACCATGGGTCTACCCCTGTGCCAACAAATATGTGCTAGGAATGTGTTCCCAGGTTTGAGTTTAAGTTGGCATGTATTTTAGTTTCGAGTCCATGTTTATTTCAATGTCTTATGGGAAAATAGGTACAAAAGATTGTTCACTAAAAATTTTTATGGATTTATAGCTCAGGTACATTCACTAATATTTAAACAAGACTACCCATGGCTCTCTAAGGAAGTAAGGAGAGTGATATATAATATTGGAGATTGGTACCTAGAAGAAAGAAGCACCTACATCATAATATTTGGATCCATCGGTGCCCCACACTTACTACCATCCCATGTGCCAGATATGTTAGTGCTTGGAGAATTTTCTACCATACCATACTACAAGGTTTCAATGCCTCCTTGGTAAAAAAAAATAAAAGGGTATTCATCCCTTATGGGTTTTACGTAGGATACCATTTTTTGAATGACACCACACAGGCCAAACAAGAAGCCTAGAGTCAAATAAAGTATAGGTTTTTTACTAGGAGATACATAAAACATGACCCCAAGAAATTAGTGGCTTAGCATGCTAATCAGGTTGTATCCCATTGGCCATATGTGCATGACATTTTTGAAGATGAGATCTCCATAGAGAATGCCTTGAACTAAAATAAAGTGTTGCAAAGGAGATAAAAACTAGACTTAATTAGATTCATGGCCTTGCCTGGGGATGAACAATTGGACTTGTTACAACAAATAGTAGTGGAAGTTGTACAAGCTCAAGGTGAAAATATAGAGCAGATAGCAGAAAGGTCGGAGGCACAAAGACTCTTGGAAGAAGTTGAAAGGATGAAGCAATTGTAGAGGAAAACCCCTTATCTTTAGGAAGTAGCATCCATAGTAATAACTCAAGTTACATTTGGGGAGGAAGGGGATCTAGCAACCTCGAGAAATACATCAACTAAAAAATATGATGAACAACATAGTTTGAAGCGAGCACCAACAGAAGAACCAAAAAGTGAATTAGCAGTGAAAATTTAAACAAATCCATATGTTCTAAGGGGAGTAGCACCTGTGATTGTTGACTTGGTCACAATATATGACAGTGACCCTGAGGATGTAAATAGTGAAATTCCTATTTTAAATGAGTCAGTGTCAAAGATATTGGATACACATTTGTCTCAAGGACCACAACCCTTGGACATAGGGGCATATTTGAATACAACTGAAGGTTATATCAGTTCTTCGTATCAAGTCTCATAACCTTTGGCTAAAGGGGAAATTTGTAAGAAAGGAAAGAATGAACCACAAGATAAAGAGCCAGTAGAAGCTCCAGGGGATAAAGGTGAGAGTGGCAATGGGACTTCCATCATAAAGAATGGGGCACAAGGTAAAGAGGAAGAGAAAAGAGACCCCGGTGTTGGGAACCCATCCTAGAGTGACACTAACAAAGGAGATGTTGATAAAGAGTTGGAAGGTAGAAAAAATCCAAGAAGACCATGAAAAAACCTCCAACACATGATTCACCCCTAGGGACAACAACTTTGGCAGAAACCACAACAAAGTAGGCCATGAAAAATACCCTCAACATTGAACAAATTGAAGATATTCCCACTAAGACAGGGATGGGAACAGAAAGAGGACCTGAGAAACCCTCAATAGAACAGGACCGAGAAAAGAACGTTTGCAACTAGGTTGCAGGAATTGACAGGGGAAAGGAGAAAATAATTGAACATTTCCACACACCGGGAAGTCTTAGCAATGCCCTGTCATGCAAAGATAATCCAATCCATGAGCCTATAGATGAAGTAGCTGATGTCTAGGAAATCACTTACAACAAGAAAAGATGAGTAATAGTCAGGAGGACCAGCAATAAAATAATAATCACTTTGGATAACATTGTGATGATAACCACAGAGAAAACAATGTTAGACATTGAGCAGTCCAGAGTAAGTGAATTGTTGGGATTCGGAATGGATATATCCAATGTTTCCATCGATAGAGAGAAGAAGATGAGAGGGAGGAAAATTATATGAGGGCATAGTTGGTAAGCCTCAGACATCAAGTAAAATATTTTTAGGACACAACCATGGAAGTCGGATTCTTAAAGGTCGAGCTCATGAAGATTTATGGACAACTCAAATCAAAAAGAGAAATATTCATGACCTAGATCATTGGATATTAGGAAGAGACCTTGTTGGGCCTCATATATTACAAGGACATGATGAGGTGGTTTGAGAAATCTCATTGGGTGTTGGATCAAATCGAATACATCAAAGAGATCTATAAATGTTGAGGATAAGAGGAACATAGTATCATGTTGATCGCAGATAATATTCTGATTAGGTTCAAAATAGCGGCAGAATATTGGAGGACACAATTGGTAATAGATACACAACAGAGAATGCAAGAAAAATTGGGAGGAATGTCTTGGGAATTGGTACAACATAGATCATAAAATGGGGAACCTTTGATTCCCATAGTTTGGCATACCTAACGACTTTGTTAACCTGTGCACCATAGTCCAACAATTCAAGGAGATCGATGCAAAGTTTAAGACTAAGGTTTATGAGATCAAAACACTTGAAAAGTGATAGTTTACGGGATTCACCAATGGACCAATAGGGGTAGCATGGGTCCTATGACATCTAGGCTCCAAGATAGACCAATTCATGGACCGGGTGACAAAAATGAAGGATCAGCTTAGCATGTCGATGGATCAACATCGTTTCCCATATCTACATACATGAGAGGATATTTTCTCCCAGAGGTATGAATATGAAAAGGAAAATCCTTTGAGATGACTAGAGTTCACTGATAGCCTCCACGTGGACGCAGTTCACTTTATCTTTTGGTTCGTTTTGTTAAGTAAAAATTATTATTATTATTTGCATGGGATTTCCGTATAAATAAGGATGTTGACCTCATTTTGAAGGGTCGACGGTTTTGTGTAAAAGAATGATGGTTAGATGAAGAAATAATTTGAAGTTTAATATTGAAGTTCATATAGAGCCAAAGACAATTTATGCCAAAGCTTTTGGATTAGCATAGTCTGTGGATTGTTCTGCATACAATTATTTGTTGTGAGCTATTTGGTAAGATTGTAATTGTGTTTAAGCTATTTATTTGTTGTGAGCTATTTGGTAAGATTGTAATTGTGTTTAAGCTATCTTGAATGATTATTGTTTTCTAAATGGATGTTGGAATAAATTTGATGGTGTTTTAAAAGTTTCTTATGTTATGTAGTAATCAAAATTATTGCTAGTTATATGTTTCTCTCATATGTGTTCCCGTTCAATTCTTAGATTATTTGTTCTACTTGATCAATATAATATTATTGTTCAATATTGATTAAAGAGGGATATCGTTTACATGTTGTTGGTAAAGTTTAACCTACGCCCAGTCTTATTCATAATTTAGTTGTTGAATACCTAAGAAATAAACTAATAAAGAAAAGGAGAAAAGTCTAGTTGGGAGAATATCCCCCCTTAACAAAATTTAAATCACATCGAAACTTGTCTGATGATCAATCCGTAGAGACATGATACTTTAAACATGGAAGAGTCTAATTGGGCCTCGTCTATGGGCATGATTCTTGTTGTTGAGTCAAAGGGAATTTATACCCCTCAACAGGAAGTTGTTCTTCATATTCTAGTACTCTCAACAACCCACAGGGGGTCATTGTCCAGCAGTTGGAGCCAATTGTTGATTGAAAATTTGCTCACCTTTATTTTCCCGCTCCTGGAATACTAAAAAATTTGATATCAGAAGAAGAAAACTTTTGAATGATTATAAATTCATTGTGTATCCCTCAGTATCATCTTTGTCACGCATTTCACGGATTCAAAACCAGACTTTGTATGCTCAAGATATCCATGTTTTCGTCTAACCAACAAAAGAGTGCCTTCTCCACGTGCAACAAAGTTAATTCTTGGAACCATGTCCGATTTATTGGAACCATGTCTAGTTTCTTGGTACCTCAACTTCATGAACTCATATATTGATATCCATAAATCCAAGTTGTGCCCAGGAGGACTTGTTGGAAAGCTAAGACGTTGAAGAACACATCTGAAATTATTTCCATGGTTGAAAAGTTAAATATCTTGTCCAAAAAATTCAAATACAGTCCTCTTTTTAAAAAGGAAATTAATTAAAATTTTCAAAATAAAAGTTTGTTTATAAACTTTAATTAAAGAAGAAAAAGGCCCACTTCAAGATGTGAATGTCAATGATGTAAATTAATTAATGAGACTTTATTTTTATTTTTTTTAACAAAAACAGTTAATTTTTATTTAAGGATAATAGTTTGGGTCATAGCCTAATCAACCCCTATTACATTTTATTTTCCATCAAAGCCCGATGGGCCTTTACCGTGATATTACATAGCTGGGAAAATTCTAGCTTATGGGATAGGATACCAAACAAGTTCTTCATCATTCTTTGAGAGCTCTCCTTGGGCTAATAGGCCTCTCCTATTTTCCCTTTCATCCGCTTCCTTGTTTAGACTTTGAAGGATGTGGTAGAAGGAAATGGAAGTGAAGTTCTGCATTACTTTACAGAGTCTCAACAGGGTCTTGTTGAGAACTGGGTTGTTGAAGTAGTCGTCTATGTTTAGAGTTTTTATCAGGATTTCTGAATCCCCGAAGACTTGGATGTATTTTTCATCATTCCCATGAGCAAACTGGAAATCTTTGAGTAGTCCTAGAATTTCTTCCTGATTATTAGTATTCTTCCCCAGGCCCCAGCTGAAACTATATTTTCTTTGACCATATAGGGAGTAGACTACACCCCCTACACCTGATGTCCCCGGGTTTCCTCTGGAAGCTCCGTCGAAGAATATCGTAACTTTGCCCTGATTCTTCCACCACTTTTGAAAATCTTTTTCAGGGGTTCGAAGTCACCACTCTGGATCGGTACAAGGACGAGATAATTTTTTTTTGTTACTAACTCACTTCAGAGGCAGGCCTAGCCAATTGACTTCTTCTAGGAGGAGCACGTTGTCTAGTTTGTGAGGCCAATTCTCCAAAGTCTCCAGTAGCAATGCTTTATCTTTGGTTGCCACAACTGTTGGTGACCGCATATTGTTTTTGAAGATGGCTTCATTCCTTGCTAACCACACTTCCCAGCAAATGTATTTTGGTATGGCATACCAGATTTTGGCCCACGTGGTTTTTCTCTTCAACACATGAGGAGAATGCCCTTTCCAAGAGGCAAATAAATTGACAACAGTGAGTTGCGATGGGGTTTGTGCATTAAGCCTATGCATAGCCTACATCTAGAATTTTTGAGTGAAGGGAAATCTATAAATAGGTGGTCAAGGGTTTCCTGAGCCGAGCAGCAGAGTGGGCATTTGTGGGGCTTGATGATACCTTGTTTTTCTAGGTTATCTCTTGTCAGAACCCTTCTATGCATGAGCACCGAGCAAAAGAAATTGATCTTTGGGAGACCAAAAGGGTCCCAGATGTGTTGCCACAGGGAGGACGAGTGGATATGCAGTTGTTGATCTTGGAGTGTTTTGTATCCCTGTGTTTTGTGTATGCCTCGATCTTCCCCCAACCCCATTTGTCCCTTGTGCGTAGGTGCACTGCCTCCATTCCTAAAATCGCAGCAAGGAGGGGTTTATGTTGTGGTAGCATCCTGTCTTGAGGGTGTGGGATATCCCAAGCGAGCCAGTTGCCATCCACGTCCCATGAAGAGAGGTCTGGAAGCGTGTGGATTCCTTGTTGTATGAGCCAGGCGTGAATCTCAACGATTTCAAGGGAAAATTTGAGGGGTTGGAGACCCATGATTTTATCCTCCCACAACCTGGTTCTTCTCCCATTTCCTGGAATTCTAAACAGGTGGTCTTTAAAAAACTCCCAGTCCCAACTGCAGAGCTTCCATAGAGTGGTTCCTTTGCAAGAAGCTCCATCATCCATGTTATTCATTGATAGCCCGTGCAGATACTTTTTAATGAGAACTTGGCTTACAGGGTGTCGTTGACTTGAGAAGATTTTCCATAAAATCTTTCCTCCCAATGCCAAATTGGCCAAACTGGGGTCCCTTACCTAAAAACCGCCTTCTAATAGAGGCCTTTTCACAATATCCTAGCTTACTAAATGAAATTTTTGTTTATTCCCCTTTCCTCCTTGCCACGGGAATTTTCTTATCTGTTTTAAGAGCTGCTCGGTGATCATTTTTGGAGCCAAGAGAAATGAAGCCTAGTAAATTGGAAGGGAGGAGAGAAAATATTTTATGAGAATTAGCTTCCCAGTTGTGGTAAGCCACTGACCTCCCCAAACAATCATTTTTTCCTTAATTTTGTTGAGTATTTCCAACCAATGGGGAGCCTTGTTATTCCTAGAGTTAAAGGCAGACCTAAGTACTTAATTTTATCCCAGGAGGCAAAACCCGTGAACACAAGGGATTGAGCAATCCGGTGGATGGAATGTTGGTCAACCTCCCATCCATACACTACACTTTTCCTCCTATTGACCAGTTCTCCTGAATCTCTACAGAATATTTGAATTACTTCATTAAAATCCCTTACAATTTTAAGGGAGGATCCTCCCAGGAGCAGAGAGTCATCGACGAACAAGGCATGGTTGATTGGCTTGATTCCTCTCATCGCCCTGAAGCCTAGAATTGACCCATTTAGCTTCTCTGCTATCAAATTTCGACTTAGTGAGTCTGCCATCAAAATGTACAGGAAGGGGGATAGTGGGCAACCTTGCCTTATGCCCCTCGTTGCTTTGAAGTAGTTTTTCGGCTTGCCATTTACTAAGGGGCCAATCCATGACTCACCTATACACCCTTTAATCAAGCTTATAAAATAATGGTTGAAGCCAAAAGAATAAAGAACTTGGAGAAGAAAAGAGTGTCTTACCCGGTTAAAGGAATTCGCCATGTCCAACTTGATAATCATCCCTTTCTCATGGCGTTGGTGGCTAGAATGAATGGTTTCCTACATAAGAATCACATTGTCCAGGATGTTCCTGCCTTTGACAAACCCTCCTTGGATAGGAGAGATGAGTTTTTCCAACAATGGCTTGATTATGTTTGCAAGGAGTTTGGAGAGTATTTTGCAGGAAGTGTTGCATAACGAAATTGGCCTGAAACGATCAAATGTCACTGGGTTCGCTTCTTTTGGGATTAGAGAAAGGAAAGTGGAGTTTGTGATTCCTCCCACTTTGCCTTTTTGAAGGAAGATTTTGATCATTCGAAATATATCATCCTTGATGATGTCCCAGCAAGTTCTGTAGAAGTGAATGGAGAACATGTCGGGTCCTGGAGATTTGTATGGCTCCATATTCTAGATGACATTACTATTTCGTCTTCAGTGAAGGGATTCCATAGGTTGGAGTTATCCTCCTCGTTTACCATTCTTGGAATGTGAGTGAGGAAGTCTGAAAATTCCTCCTCATTATCCACTCCTTCTTCTTTGTACAGCTACTGGAAATGGGAGGTTGAAACCTATTTTAGCTAAGCTATTCCTTTATGGACAGCCCTATCAGGGTAGGTGATCTCAGCAATGTGATTTCTAGATAGTCGATCTCTAATTTTCTTGTGGAAGAAGGCTGAGTTTTTGTAGCAAGACTTGAGCCAGAGGTTACGAGATTTGAGTCTTAGGGAATATTCCTCTACTCTGAATGAGTGGATAGTGTTGAGCTATGCTTCTTGCTCATTCTGAATTTCATAGTAGGTAATATCTTTCTGCTCCAATTCCAATTGCAGATCAAACAGTTGGTTGGTGGTCTGTTTTCTCAGACTAGTGGGGGAATCTGGTGGCTTTTGTATCCATTCTTTCAAGGCTTATTTGGTGGATTTAAGTTTTTGTTCCCACACATAGTTGGGCGATCCATTGACAAGGATGGACCAAGCCTAGGAAACTATGTCCATAAATCCTTCCCTATCTGCCCAAAGGGGGCTGAACTGAAAGGGGATGGGCCCCAACTTTTCCTCTTCTTCAATATGCAGTAGTATGTGTTTATGATATGATGTCATTTTTGGAAAGATTTTTGTGGAGATAATCTTCTTTTCTGAGAGGAAGGTGCTCTAGAGTAAAAATCTGTCCAAACGGACTGAAATGTGCTCCATCCCAACTCGATTATTAGACCAACTGTAGACTCCTATTTTCAGCTTAAAGTCCAGTAAGTCCCATTTTTTAATTAAGTCTTCCACAAGGGGAAGGAAATGGTCCCTTCTAGTTATGCCTCCTCTTTTTTCCTTTGTCTCAAAGACTAGGTTAAGGTCTATGGCTAAAATTATGTTCTTGGGAGAGTAAGCCTCTAGGAAGTCAAACAAAGTTTGCCAATAGTCTTTCTTTTCTGCATAGAGGACTAGAACATAAAGATTAAATAGGGCGAGGGTGGACTTACTTGCAAGATGTCAGAGATCGGTATAGATCCAGTGTTGCATTTTGAAGGATCTTTCAAGGTGGAATTTGTCTTCCTCCTAGAGAGTGGAAAGACCGCCATAAGTGCCCCTTGCACTTACTTCTTTTATGGATTTTGTTTTCCATTTCACTTTGATAAGATTGAGAAGGGCACCCCCTTCTATTTTAGTCTCTTGGAGCATCAGAATCTCGAGTGTTTCTGACTTCAGAAGGTTCTTCACAGCTTCATATTTTAAGGGGTTCCCCAAGCCTCTGCAATTCCAAGAGACTAATTGAATTATTTACTGGTAGCGGGGGGAGGGCAAACCCTCCCTTGGGAGGCTTGTTTCTAGTATTTTTTCCAATGGAAATCTTGATCGTGGGTTGGTTGCCTTGCATTTTTTGTCTCTCAGCCTCTTCTTTCCTTGCCTCTCTGTGGGATTTCCTCCCAACTTTTTTTTATGGCCTATCAATTGTCTCATCTTTCGAGGATCCTAATATCTCCAGAGACTTCTTCCTTGTCATCTCTACATAGGATGGAGGACTAGGGACTCCTCCTGATGCTCCAGCTTTTGGTGGGGTTGTTTCTTCCAGGATTTTTTCTTTTGCAATAGAAATTGGATGTTGTTCGTTCTCTTCGGTTGTTGGATCTAGGGATGGTTCTTCTGGGGTCTTGAGTATTTCAAAGGGTTTGTTGGCTATCTCTACTCTTGGAGGGGCTGAGCTCCCTTCCCCTTGTAATTGTACTACGGGAGGTGTTCTGCTCCCTGATGGAATTGCTTTCCCTTTGGATCTATTATTTTTTTTAGTTGGAGTTAGTTTCTGAACTTTAATCCATTGTTCTCCCTTCGAGTTCTCGGCCTCCTCCTCTGCTTTCTTTTTAAAATGCTTGGCGAAGTGCCCATAGCCATGGAAATGCCAAAATTTAAACGAGAGTTTCTCATAGTCTAACACTTGAATGTAGGCCCAATCAGCCACCATGAGATTTATAGCTTCAGGGAGACCTTCTTCCAGGTCTACTTCTACACAGATCCTCTCACAAGAGTATTGATCCTTCCTTTCTGCTCAATCTATATATATTCCGAGCTTATTTCCTATGGCCTCTATATATTTTGGGTTCCATCAATGCAGAGGTAAGTGAGGCAGGCGTACCCATATAGGAACAGCAAAGGGAACATCCTAAGCTGGATCGAAATCCAGGGTCCATTGGTTCAAGTACAGACCCTAGGGGCCCATATAATACGGGTCATTTCTAAAGATGAGATTATTATTCTCTATCAAGTCAAATACAAAGATGAAGAAGCCTTTGCTAACTAAGTAGCTTCTAATTCCCTCTTTGATCAGTGATCTCCAATTCCTTTGTACCCACGCATCAACAGCTTTGGGTGAGGACCAAAGCCCAGTAAACTACCTTGTTATCCCTCATTCAACAAGATTTAGAGCCGATCTACAGGGTTCTTTGGATGACAGGGAAACTGTGGGAATGGTTTCCATCTTTTTACAAACTTCTAATGTTGTTCGATTGTTGGACGCTTGTGGAATTTTGCCACAAGCTTCCTAAACACATTCAGTTTGGGTGGAAGAGGATGGGCAACCTCGAGGCCCCCTCCTGGGGCCATGGCGCTAGAGCTTCATGCAACAATGATCTGGATCACTAGTCAAACACACCGCGTGTGCATGCATAGATCCTTCTACAAATAATGAGACTTTATTGAGGCATTAATTAAAGTGATTTTTCCAAGAAAGAAAAATCCCTAACTACTCAAGAAGTTAGAAGAGCTAGTTTTAAAAAGCAAGAAAGGGATTCATCAAAGGGTTAGAGAAGGTTGCATTATCAGAGAAAAAGATAATAACAACAAGTTCCAGTCATCAACATGCATCCAAGCCTCTGATCAACAAACAAAGATCTTTATCTTCTCCATTTTTCTTCTTCTTCTACACCACTCCCTCAAGGATTTTTGTTCATATTTCTAAACTGAACATAAGGCTGAGTTCTTGAGTGTTTTTCTTGTAATATTCCAAGACTTTTCTTATATGATCATGGAGTATTTACAAACATGCATGTAACTTCCAAATATATTTTGTGTATTGTTGAATATCTTTCATGAATAAAACTCCACATATAACTATTTTGAGGTGTTTCTTTAATGATTTCTCGTATCTTGGGATTTCTCAGTGTGATATTTTTGGAGTTTGCCTATCAAATTATTTTCAGTATTCAGTGTAGAAATCTTTTAAATTTCTTTGAGATGATCAAAACTGTTCTCTCATTTTTCTTGTGAGAAGATATGGATATATCCTCTATTTGTATGTGATTTAGAGGCTTGTGAAAATGGTGTTGAGTGTGTATATATTTTGGTATTGAAGCCTTCCTTCAATCTTTTTATTGTGAAGAAGCTACTCTTTTCACATAAATATCAGATCAGGTTATGAAAAAACCATTGCATGTATAATTCAAATCAATAAATATCTAGGGTTTTCTATCTAGCGCTCTCCTTAATTGAGATATTCAAGATATATATTTCAGTCAAAGAGGAGTACCACCTCTATAAAAACGTAGGGGGATTCATATATGTTGATATTATGGTAGTTGCGGGAGGTATTTACCTCCACGTGTAAACCTAATGAGAAAAGAATAGTCCAGGAAGAAAGAAGAAACCCTAATTAGTTGGATAATAACCCTAGAAGACAAGTCGGCTCAAGAGGATAACTTGTATTAGGTTATTAGCCTCCAAGAGAAGAAGTCAGATAAAGGAAATATTATATACTAAGTAAATAGGCACCAGAATGAGAAGTCGGCCCAGGCAGTTTTCCAGATTTAGTATAAATACAGGAGGCCACTCTTCATTCGGTTAGGCATTCTCAGAACTATAGAAGTAGCACTTGTGCGCACTGTAGTTGGCTAGTTTGTGCACAAGTCTGGAGGAGAGTTGTCGTTGCAGCTAGCAGATTTTAGTTTTGGCTTGGACTATCTCTTGGTTATGGTTTAGACTCTCTGATCAGCTCTTGTTTGGTGCACTATCCTTGGAGAGAGATGTACACTATCTTTTTTGGATATCTAGCCTAGGGTTTTCTTCCAAAATGATTCTTTGTCAAGGTTAAGGTGCTCGAGGGTGGCTTGGGCCTATGGTTGGGTGACAATAGTGATATTGTCTATGGTTAAATGAGTACATACATTAGATTATAACAGGTTATGGGCCCACACCTCCTTCATTCATTCTAACCACTGGAAGGGAGCATAGCCATAAGGATACTAAGCTCGTTGAAGAACTTCCGCTAGGGTTTCTAGCAGGAGCAGTTACCAAAGCACTGTCGTTAGGGTTACTAGCAGGTGCAGTTGCAGAAACCCTAACCCTCTCATTGAGGCACCTTAAGTGAAGGGATTGACCTAATTTTTGGATATACTAGTGTTCCCTAGCCTAGCGCATCTCCTGGTATGATCAGCAAGCAAAAACGTCAAGTTTGAGTTTTTGGTCAAATCTAGGGTTGACCGAGTCAAGGCAACCATGACTTACTCTATGAAGTCATAAAACAATTTAGATGGGGTTTCTAACTTCAGAGCCTAGAAGACAAGGATTGACCTCATCCTTTCCAAGAATAAAGTGTTGGATATCGTGAAAGGAAAGATCGTGGAACCAGAGTTTGAAGAAGGAAAAGAGAAGGAACCGCAGAACGTTGCAGTTATGGAGAAGTTCAAAGACACTCACATCAATGACATGAGTATCATAGTGGACTCTATAAAATACCACTTGATACCATATTTCCCATCTTGACTCATCTAAGAATATGTATGATTCCCTAACAAACCTCTTCTCAATTAGAAACATTGGACAAGTAATAAATTTGAAGAATGAGCTCCGTGACATGAAGATGAATGATGATGAAAACATAACATCATACTTTGTGAGGATATCTCAGTTAAGAGATCAACTACAAGCTATTGAAGAGATCATCTCAGAGAAGGAACTGGTAAATATAGTACTCAACGATCTTCCCAATACATGGGATGCATTTGCCGCAAGTATGAACACAAGGAAGGAGTATCCTACATTCGAAGAACTTTGGACTTGCTGTGCACAAGAAGAATCAAGGATTAGTGCAAAAGAGAAACCTCAAAAGAAATAC
>SNQJ01S0070395.1:23764-60490 GCA_010110895.2 Picea sitchensis | reverse complement strand
TACATTCGTCGACCTTTTATACTAAGGTCCATTCAAAATCACACATTCACATCTTTGAGTCTACCATAGTTCTTGGCCAGTATAGTTATTTTTATATACTGGGGGAAACAGGGTGTTACACTTCACTGTCGATTTATTGAAACTCTTCCCTTCAAAGGATCACGGTCACTACCCCTACTTAGCTTAATTTTACGAGTTATATGAAACCTTTGTCTGCCCTTTGTGCACTCCTTTTGCACTGTAAAGTGTTGGGACTTGGGAACTTCCAAAGTTCCTCCCTTGATGTTGATGGAAGCTATCCCTCATGAGCTTACATCCCAAAGGTATATGAGACCTCTACCTCTCCTTTGTCCACTTCTTTATCACAGGAAAATGTTCGGACTTAGGAAATTTTCTAAGTCTTTTTCCCTCAAAGACTCAGGTTATTATCTGTCATGAGATTGTTCCTTAAGGTTTTAAAACTTTAGGCGCACACCTTGCGACCTTGTAACTCTACAACAATTGATTGTTCTCCACTTCACAAAGAATCTGAGAACACCTCGGCCTGCGCACTCCTTGCATGAATCGATGCTTTGTCTACACTACTACTATCAAAGATGAAACACTATCTCTCTTGAGCTTCTTTGAGTTAGACTTAACTCTGAAAACACACTCCTTGCAGACAAATGTGCACTCCTTACACGAGCTCTCAGAGGATAAAGAATTGAAACTTATTCTAACTCCACAGAATCATGTATTTAATCATCAAATTCATTCAAAAATCACAAGAATGAGTATAAACAAAGAATTTAAATGAACATAAAACCTACCTTTCATTCAGATAAAACAATGTAACAACAACACCAAACATTTGCGTCAAGGATTCTTTGTTTTATTCATTCAAGTGATAAAATATACATATATGTAGGTGTTACGAGGAAAATCTCTCTATGGCTAGGGGTAAACCAAAACAGACGGAAATGATTGCAGAAATCAACTCTAATCTCAAGTATGCTATATAAACAAATATGCTAGCAAGACAAGATAAAAGTCCTACCTCATCCATACGTTCAATTAAGTCCATCGTTGAGCACTTGACCCAAAGCAATATACCTGCAACTAGTCCTCAACAACCAAGAAACACAAGAATATGGTGATAATATATAATGTTAGCACATTCAATAACATAATCTATCGATATTCATAACAAATACACCCATGGAATAACAATTCAAATATTTGAAAGATATTAATTGGACGAGAAAATAATATTTCTATTAATATGTAATCAACATAAGTGAATGAGTTACAAACTTCTATGCCATCACTGTTTGGAACTGAAAAACTAAGATCCTTCCAATTGGGCCTCCACCACTTCAATCCTCTACCAAATGCAAGCTCATATAAGAGAGACAATGAGGTTCTCAATCTATTAGGGAAGAGCCTAGGGGATTAGCAATGTGTTCAGACTTAAAATGACAAAGGGATGCAAACTCAATATGAGATGAATAATTTCTCTAGAGTAAATTTGCTCTCAAAGTTGAGTTCTTCTCTTCTTTTCCATATCTTGGATTTGGCCCATTTGTATCCTTCAAGTGGAAATAAAGGGTCGATTTGGAATGTTTCTAGTATATGGAAGGCCAAGGATAATAGATTTCAAGACATGACATGGAAACTCGATGCCATTTTTTAATTTTGGGCACAAATCTCGATGTACGTGGGATGTAGTGGTGCAACCTACGTATGCGCATGTTGTAATATAGGCAGGTAATGTATATGTGGAGAAATCATGTTTTTATCTCTAAGATATGCAAAAAGGGACTTCAAGTCTGCATAGGGAAATGGAAAAAGGCCCTATGTGCAAGATTTCATAAGATGAGAAAAATCTTGCTATAACAGATGCCCCCTAATGTGTGAGATTAGAGGAGTATCTACGATGTCTGAAATACATTATAAGACCTAGAAGTGGAGTACTAGGGACCTAGCTAGAAGAACTAGTTTCTCATTACAATCTGTACTGACTTCGAATACATGGCTGCCAATTTCAATTACACTACAAATCCATATGAAAATATACCAAACAACTTTCCATGGCCATGAATAGGAAATAAAGGTGTCTACATTCCAAAGGATGTCATAGCCATGAACATGGCCCAACAAATCCAGTCTCAAAATCAATCTGAATATATCTATATACAATGGAGTACAATCTGATATCCCATGATCACTGAAGTCACATAGGTACTGGTCCAATGAAAGGTAGCAACAACTTAGGAAAGTTGCGACTATAAAATGATGTCTTCAAGTCTTCTACACAATCCGCCAAAGGTGCAAGTCTACATCGTGTGAATAAAGGAGTTGAGGTAAAAAATAATGAGACTTCATTTGATTATCGATCATTGAGGTATATTGTTAAAAAACATGAGACAACCTACCGATCATGAAAGTAGGTATCAAGGAACTGAGTACATTATTACGAGTGTGAATAAATGAGTCGGGGTCGAACACTCAAAGAATCCATTGATCAGGATCCATTGATGTATTCCCAACTATAGATGGTGAGAGAACCTACCACTAATGACTGCAAGCCTCTAGCTACTCATATAACTCTAAATCTCGTCTCCAGAGTAGATCAGATGAATTCGATGGAAGGAGACTCGCTGAAAGGAGAGGATTAAGGAATATCTCATCATTCAGCATAAGGTACAAAGCAGGAGATTGATTATTTGGAGGAAATCCGATGAAGAACATGTTCGTGTGTTCTAGGTGCAAGTGGTACATGAAAAATACCCTTTGAATAGCATCCAATGAGGAAAACGGCTGGAAAAGGTGAGGAAACCACCAATAAGGCTAATGAAATCCAAGACACTACATGAATCCCAATGTGTCAATAGATGTCTTGTCGTCGAACACAAGGGAAGCCACCCACTCAATGACTAATGATGAAATGTCAACTGTTGGGTTCAAGGTTACCTACCAATGAGGAAAGTAGGACCAGGGTGTGCAATAAGACTACAACTTCATGTGATTTTGAGGAAGACTGAGGGTATGGCTCACATGGAAAGTCAAGAGTTCTGAGGAATGGACGACATAGGTTGATAGACATCCTTTTAACAAGAGCATGAGACATATGGAAGACTTTGGCAGCATAGACTCAATGATAAAACCTTGATATGGAGGAGGCATCAATCAAAATATCCATAGGGACTAGAAGAGTAACCAGTCAAAGGAGTAAACTCTATGTAATGAGCTCAACTTCCTAAGGTCATGCTAAACACAAAATTATGATGACAAGTGGACTCAAAAATTTTGTTCTTTGTTCAAAGGCGACATGACTGCTGCCAATATAAGATAATACTCCCTTCCCGCCCATCGTTTTTTGTTTTTTCATAGTCAAATGAATGCTATGATATCGAGCAGGAAACAAGTGTCACAAGTAAGGAAAACTAGTTCTAGTAGTGGAATATCCCTATGCTTGATGTAAGGAGATGCATGTGGGAGATGGACACTCGACGAAATGTTTCCTCTTGGGTATAGGGTGTCAAGCTGCGAAGGATATAAACAAATATCTTCTTGGTTGAGGATGAAAAACTACCGAGGTAAACAGTTTATAATGCAAAGTGGGGACTAGAAATAGGCTCAATAATGCAAGGAAGCGCATGAGATGAAATCACAACTTAACGCAAAAAAATGTCCTTTTTCATAATCTTAGTCTACTTGGTTTGAAAAAGTGATAAACTTGCACCAAATAAACATCATTTCAAATCCAATTTACGAGTGTGAAAGAGACAAATTCACTCGGAAATCTTTTCGCCTGTTGAAAACGAGTCGGAAAAGAGCTAAAATCAAACTCGTTTAGGATTCCTCTAGGTATAGGTCAACATGTTTATGAGTGAGAAATGAGGTTCAACATAAAGTCATGTATTATCTACAAGGGACTCCCAGTCCTACAAAACAAATATCTGCATGGGCACCCATGTTTTGAAAGTGTCTACCATTTGATAATGACACTTCTGGTATTAGATAGAAGGTTCTGTGTCGCTATAAAATGGGTTTGTACCTAAGGCATATGAGTGATAGTCATAGGATGATGCAAGTGTGCATGATGGAATGGATACCTATCCTATATGTTGGGTAGAAAAAATACTTGTCCAAAGTTACAAATGAGCAACATAACACTGAAAATCGCAAGAATCTCAGGACAAAACTACAAAAACCAACTCAATCCACTGTCGTATTAGTCCATTAGGTGAAAATATTATCCGAAACTATGCAAATTGGGTAAAATTTCTCTATAAATAGTAAAAAAACCCAAATTTACTATACCATTTGTATTGTTTACCCAAATAATGGATTTTGGACAAAAATACCTCCGAACTTCAACTGGTGACTGCAGGAGCTACAAGTGACGGAATCGAAGACTGTCTGGACCAGGTAATTTCTCTTCCTCTCCTATTTATTTTCATTGCATTACATTTTGTATTTAGGTTCCAAATTTTAGGTTATTTAAGGCACAAATCAGGAGTTGAGGTGTACACGGGCTACCGTGCATTGGGTCACGTTTACGCATGAATATATGCGGATGTCTAAAAGACAATTAGAGTATACTCATCCCTATACATGACTTTGAACAATGTAGCCCGCGTATATGTCCATAAACATTGTCTTTTAGTTATTTCTAACTCAAAAGAGGATTTTTCTCTTGAAGGATGGTAATAGAGTGGAGGGAAAGGGAACATGAGGAGGTAGATGTTGTTGTGGAAAGATATCTAGGGGCCCAAATGGCCTTGGAAAGATGCGAGTTGTATAAGTTTTGGGATCTCAAAGACAAGGATGATTTTAGGGGATAAATTTCGCTCATGGGCTAATTTTCCATGGTTTTTCCCAAAAAAAGATTCACCATTCTAAAAATGATTCACCCAAATTCTGTAGGATAAAATTATTTTACCTTGAAATTTGCCAAATTTTTATACAAACTATATAAAATCCCTAGAAATTTGAATATTTTTACAAAAATATCACTAAACATTTTATAGTTGGCATATGAAGGATTAGTAATATTCTCTAAGGTTTCTACATTTTAAAATAAATTTTCATTCTTAAAATCATCCCTGCTCAAAGGGATGAGGGTCCAAGTGAAATTGCTATAGTTGCTTGTGGATTACTGGGATCCAGATAGTGAGAGATTCAAACTTGATGGGAAACCATTAAGAATTGAAGTCGAGGACATTTATTTCTTGTCGGGGTTATCATGTCGGGGTGAGGTGGTCAACCTCAAAGCTCGGGGAGCTGGGAGTGGTATGAAAATAGAGGAATACATAGATTCTCATTGCATGTAGGGACCCAGAACGTCGGGAGTCAGCTCCCCATCAAAGCAATAAACAATCGAAACCTAAATATTTTTGTCCTCATTTTGACATGGATCACAAGATTGACCTCTTTGCACCAGGCATCGAGGCCTCTTATGTTCTACTTGATAGAGTGCTTGAGACCCATAGTGTATGACTAGTGCACCTCACTACTGGCTAACATGAAGAGCTAGTTGACAGAATGGAAACATGGTAGTAAGATAAATTTCATCTTCGATTCTATATTCTGTAGCTTTTTCTTCGAGTGGGTTCTAGGTTTGGGACCTAGAGTTGAGATCATTCCACGTGGACCTCATGATCCAACCATGGCATGGTGGACCGAGGTGATGAGATGGAAGGGGGGAGTAAGGGTTCCCACACCCTACAACGATGACTTACTCTACTGGTGGAGATGACATGTCATATCTCTGGATGACTACCCTTATGCAGGGATCGACTTTAGAGGGGACCCTGACATGACATTACCACTAGGGACCACCTACGGGGACATAGGTATGTCAAAGTTTTTTAAAAATTTCATTTTGTTTTTTTATTTTTGTGTAGGAAAACAAAAATATTTTTGGATGATTTTTAAGTACTAATTAGACATGTATGTGATGCAGACATAGTTCCATGACGACCAGATGGACTTCCACGACATCGTTGGAGGCATTGTGGATATGAGGCAATAGGAGGAGATGAAGAGAGAATCCTTCAAAACCTGGAGGGCAACCTGTCTCGTTTGACACAAAGGATTTCGATGGTTCAAGTGGAGGATCTGTCGAAGGCTATCCAACGATAGCTGGTAGGTGTGCCCAGATCTTGGGTACAACTCTTTCGACCTCTCACAAATGCCGTATTTGTTTTATCATGACACTCATCCGGTGCCACAAGAGTAGATGTCATGGATTTTGTATGATCGGTTGTATATGTGTATTGAAGGTGTTAGCCCCAATTTTGTACTATAAACATCATATTTTTTGAAATATATATAAAAACATGGTTCTTCGTCTTTACTTATGTTACAATATGTACATTGATGAGAATGTTTTCTTTTCTTTAGTTATGTGACAAATTCCAATCTAAAATGAAATTAACATATGCATCAGATACATAATTAGAAATCCTAGGTATGTGATAATAAGTAATAAAATCAAAATTTCATTCTAAAAGTCGTACCCATAAAAATCGTCAGAGTAAAGTAGGGTCACACACATGGTAAATGTCGTTCAACTGACATACTACTAATTGGGAATCCAGGCGAATATCCAAAGAGACAATACCATGTGAAATGGCATCGCGTAAAATTTCTATAACGACGCTATATTCAACCACATTATTTGTGGATGGCCCTAAGAATATGCTACCTGAATACACCAGTAGTCCCTTGGGTGAGTAAACAACACAAGAGGCAAAATCTAAGTTCTGTGTATGACGACTGGCTCCATCCGTGAATCCTAAGTAGACCAAAGAATCCATTGACATCCTCCAACCAAGGGAAAAATAAATAAGAAATATGAAGACAAAAAGTAAAGGGAAACGATATATACACTAAATTACATTAGTATACAAAGAGTTACACCCAAGATTGGGGCTCAAGAATAATATATTTTCAAGTAGATCCCATTCCTGGGCTCATCCAAAATGTTCTCTTCATAATATTCTAATTCATAGGCTCCTTTTTCTAAGACATGTCACATGATATAGGGACCGTGCCACATCGGTTTGAACTTGCCTTCCCCTAGTGGTTCTTTGGATATAGAAGGACCAAGTCACCCTCAGCATACAACTGAGGACAGACAAACATATGGTATTGGACCTTGACATGTCTTTTATTTTCTTCGATAGTCGTAGAGGCATCTCTACGTTTCTCATACAAAATCGCTAGGTGCACGAGGTGTTGTTCTATATCGGAAGTGTTAGGTAGGAGTGCAAATGCCAATATAAGAGAAGTTATTTCACATTCAATAGGTAAGATTGAATCGACACTGTTTAATAACTTGAAAGGAGAAAAAGTGATGGCAATATTGATCAAGGTTCGGTATGCCCAAACTGCGAGATATAGAATGATATGCCAGTATTATTTTCTCTGGCTGATAGTTTTTTGAAAAATGGTCTTAAGAGACTTGTTCACGGCCTCTACCTGTCCATTTTCCTGGGGGTAGTAAGGGGAAGAATGAACAGTGTTAAAATCCAGTTTAGATTCTAGTTCTTCCATCATTTCATTCTGAAAGTGGCTACCATGATCAGTGACAATCTCACTCGGGATGTCAAACCTAGTTATAATTTGATTGAATACGAAGAAGGAAATATTATTCTTCTCACATTTAACTATAAGCATGGCCTAGGCCCACTTAGTAAAGTAGTCTACGACCACGATAATGTGTTGATGCACCCCAACCAAATTTGGGTTGTAATCCACAAAGTCCACCCCCACATGGCGAAGAGACTGACAATAATGAATGGATGGAGAGGGATTGGATGCGAGTGCATTTTTTGAGTGACCACCTGGAAAGGGTGACACTTTTTAATCGCTTCAACGCAATATTTAAATATAGACGGAAAAAAGTAATCAGATTGCAAAATTTTATGGGTTGTCTCAAGCCCAAATAGATGACCACCACAATCCCCACTGTGGAAATCATTTAGAACAGGCTCGTCTTCTTCATGAGTTAAAAAACAATGAGATATATTTTCTACTCCTTGACGATAGAAAGTTTCACTGACGATAAGTTAGTTTTTATCTTGATATCTTATACGTCGTTAATCATCTTGCGAGAGATGCTAAGGGAACTTCCAAGTTTGAAGATAGAGAACAATGTCTCCATACCAGGGGTCAAGCAATGAGATAAGGAAACTATGTTCATCCGCAAATGAATCAACATGAGTAACATCTTCTTCCAATCGAGAGATGTTGGATATTAACTCTACAAAGACTAGTGATTTCTTGGATTTCGCAGAAGCGAAATCAAGATCGAATTTTTGTAAAATGACAATACATTTATTGTAATTTCCCCCTATGATACGCTTGGTAAGGACGTATTGAAATGGATTGACATAGACAACCACAATAGTCTTGCAAAGCAATATATAATTCTGTAACCGTTGGACTATGTGAATGGCAGCCAAAGCTTCTTTTAAACGTGAGAATATTTGAGCTCAGGACCGACTAAGTTTCAACTAAGATAGTAAATGATGTTCTTATGGAGCTCATCATCCTCCTGAACCAATACCATACCAATCGTCTCTTCATACGCGATGACATAAAGCAAGTAATCTTTACTATAGTCGGGGGACTTCAGCAGAGGCATCGATACCAAGGCTTTCTTCAAAGCAATGAAGTACTCCCGGGCTCACTCATCCTAGATAAAAGGTGTGTCCTTCTTCAAGAGACACATGAAAACCATAGTAATATTGGCATAGTTCACTATAAACCGATGTAAAAAGTTATCTTTCCCCTATAAACCTTGAAGTTTTCAAATAGTGCATGGGGGAGGCAATCGAAGTATTGCCTCAACCTTTAAAGGATCTACCATGATCCTAGTCTCAGAAACTAAAACTCCTAGAAGAAATCCTGACCTAACGCAAAAGATGCATTTATGAGGTTTCAACCAGATGCGATAATGATGACATATTTCAAAAACTAGCCGAAGGTGCTTAGGGTGATACACTCTCTTACGGGTGTGAGCAGTAAGATCATCAAGATAGGCTTCGACTATATGCTTGAGATCGTGAAATGTGAAGTTCATAGCATGTTGGAAGGTTTCTCTGACATTTTTAAGGCCGAAAGGGATTTTCCTGTATGTGAAAGTACCTCAAGGATAAATAAATGTCATCTTATGTTGATCCTCAGGTTTAACTTGAATTTGGTTATATCCTGAAAATCCGTCCATGAAAGAAAAACTTTGTTTCCTGCACACTCGTCGAGAATCTGATCAATGAAAGGTGTCAGAAAGTTATCCTTAGGACATGCCTTATTCAGAGGAGCGGAATTGGATACCCATTGAGTCAAGGGAACCAGGTAGATAAATCCAGCATTAAGTAGTTTCTCTACCTCTTCCTTAATAGTAGGGGCCTTCCAGGGATTGACAGATCTAAGATGTTTTTGAATAGTATTAGCATCTGGATAAGTTTTAATCTCATGTCTGACAATTCGAGGGTCGATTCTTGGCATCTCTTCATATGACCAAGAAAATACATCTCAGAATTCCTTAAAGACTTCGGTGTAGATCAAAATTTATTTTACCGAACAATCTGCACCGATGTATAAATTTTCACTCTTGCCAGGGATAAAAGAGATATCGATCATGATGGTGGGAGATATACTCACCATGTTTCCTTCAGCATAAATGTCATGCGTATCAAGTGGAACTATGACGTGACTACCTATCTCACTCAAAGTAGATCTAAAGTCATCTTGTTCGATTCGAGCAAGCTCTAGGAGAAAATAAGAGTGATGATGGATATCATCCCAAGTTTTGTCAGAACCGTTCATGGCCTCAATGATGGATTCATCTGAAGGTAAAGTATCATTGAGGTAGTCATGTGAACAAGTCAATGACATGGCCCACATGGGCTCAAGAACATGATCCTCCTCGTCCATCTGCGAGGTAACATGATCAAGATCAATGGAAGAGTCAAGAATAGCTTGATACACTATCTTCATTGTCGATAGTGGCATGACCATTCTAATATGTGACTGACCTTCATAAGACATAGTCGAGGAAGGTATGGTCCAAGGATCATTAAAATAGGAAGTGCAGAAAGGAACAAACCTCTCTGATGAAACAAGCCTATTGGACATGGCATAAGTATGGTGAATCGGTGCCATGAAGTTGAAGGTACCCATAAGGGATGAATACATTTTGACACCGATGTTCTCATTTTTCGGCTAAGATCTATCGACCACAGGGATCAATGGTCCAACAGATGCACTAGAGCTAGCATATGCAAAGGAAAACTGATTGATCGACATGATCTTCCCATCGTGAGGAAAATAAACACTATGGAAGACGAACGATATGATTGCAGTCATAGGGTAAATCCAATTGCATCCTAATAATAAGCTATAATTGAGAGGTGCATAAACCACCTCGACATCCACCTCTACCATCTTCCCACCTAACTGAACCGGAAAGGAGGGAAGAATACCGTGAGGAAGGAGAAGCTGTCAAAAAAAGTCAACATGGTTGTATACTGAGAAAGAGTCAGAGAGTTGAGGGCTCTCCAATAGACCAGGGACATCACACATGTTGTAATTCCTTCATCAAGAATAGTATGCTTGATGGTATACTTTGAATAACCCACATGGATTTGGAATGCCACATGGTAAGGAAAGCGAGGCTTCACATCTGTGACATCAAACTTGATAACTTTAGAGACACAAGGATCTATAGCTCCTAACGCATATAGCAAGGCATTCCTCTATGAAGGGCATGTCTGGATTACCTATAGAGTCTAAATCGCACAAGGGGTTTGACCCATGTCCTCAACAATAGAGTAATTCTAGGCGGCTCTAGCATTAGGATTGTGGGTAGTGCACTTAAGTAATCCTTTCGTAATAGGAGGTGGTGGCTTTGGTTTTTCAATCTATAGGGGTGTCCCTAGAGGAGGAGGAGACTCTAGACCATGTATAGTTTGTGGAGAATTGTAATCGAGATATTGACTGGCTACATTAACCTTAGATTTGACCATATTGATGCATAAACGGTCACCGTCTTGTGTCGGTGCGTTTTGACTCCCACTCACCACATTTTTGACATTCGAGGAGCTCAAGGTCATGTGTTGGTTATGTGGAAAAGGATTTGTTAGCACGAAGGGTGGTAGAGATAAAATCCTCATAGCTTCCGCAAGTTTGGGGCATTAATGGGTAAGGTGATCGTTTGAACAAAGCTTATAGGGGAATTTCACCTTCTGCCTTTCTTTCTTAACCTCACCAACATTATTATTTGTCTTCTCATTATTACCATTGTCCTTGGGTTTATTATTATTTTTCCCACCCCTATGATTATTATTACATCCTTTCTTCTTACTCCCTCCTGGTTGTTGGATACCATTTGTGCTAGTCGATGACTTCATGGAGTGTACATCCGTTGATTGAATGGGATTAGAGGACATAGACGAAGTTGGCCCTCCTGAAAATTGGTTAAGAGACAAGTATTTCAAATGGCTTGTCACCGACTCTAGGGATTTCACATTGATGGAGCCTACAGTGCCATCAACATGCGGTCCATGATTTTGTCTAGGGTCGTAGTTTGACCTAGGTGCATCAGTGAGAATATTGTATAACATCCCATACTAAGCATATATAATATCTAACTGCTGGGATTTAAAAATTGCTTCTTCCTCAGAAGTAACGCTGGATGTAGAAACATCCTTCAAAATATAAGGCGAGAGAGATTTAAGGCACCCCTCTAGCAATAATTATGGGGGTATATATTCCTTTATCAACCTCTTCCAACTATGCCACTTTTGGATGTGATCCGAGATATGAGTGGCCTTATCCTGATGAAATTTTGATAGAAGTTCGATGCTAGCATTGTAACGAACTAGAAATTGTAAGTGATTGAGGAATACTAAAACTAACTGATTAAAATTTTTGTATGCCCCCCCTAGGTAGCTCGTTATATCATTTCACGGAAACTCCATTTGTTAGGCACCATTCCAGTAGGAATGTTCTGATGAGGGTTATAAAAATTTCCCCCAGTCAGAGTGGACCTAGGTGGGGGTTGCCCAAGGTGTGAAACTGACCTCCTTCAAGTGTGAATCTAGAGGATAAAGGTGGATTTATCATGCCAAACATGTTGTTCGAAATCGACACAGAGGAGGTGAGTATAAAATAAAAAACGTGAGTAGTAGCTTGTCCACCAGGTTGGTTAATCCATCCAAAAGAAATAGGATTAGACCCGAGGTTAAAAGGGGGAACCACTCCAATGGTAGGATTCATTTGAGGGACATGAGTCCCACCAAACGATAATGGAGTATAAGGAGGAGTTGTGCCCCCATGTCCAATGCTAGCATTAATGACAGTCGTTGGGATGGAGTTTGAAAACTATAATGTAAAATTTGGCATAGCATAGGAAAAAGAACTAGAGGCCATGGAGATGTATTGAACATTATAGCATGGTGAGTGACCAAGAGACCCAAAAGGGTTCATGGGTATAGTTTGAGTATTCACTATAGGATGGACAAAGTTGATGATAGGTGCCTCTGGCACTGCAACCATTGTGGTTGAAGGAGACGAAGGGGTACCGTTAACTATAGTGCGTGTGGGGTCGAAGGGCTCTCGATATATTGATGACTCAGTTCAGTACTCATCCTTGTATGCTCACAAGTCTTATAAGTGGAGGTGTGTGTACCACTTTTGATAACTCTACGTCGTTTATAAGGAAAAGACTCAAAATGTGGTGGCAACTGTAACAAGAAGCAAGAGCCGTAGGGAAGCTGGTCTGGCTCCACAATGACTCAACACTCGAGATATATAAAAAAAATCCTAAGGCCAACTAGTAATCAAGGAGCAGACCAAAAATAATCAAATGACCAATATGCACACAAACAGGATAAAGTGGTTGAAATGGACCTCCCTCTATAAAGTAGGTATTCCTCGCCCAAGAGGGGCCTGAGAATCCTTTTCTAAAGATCAGAGGTAATAAAATTAGTTATAAGGGACCTCATGGGCTTAACAACTAGTCAGTCAGATCTCCCCAGAGAGGTAATCCTCCATAAAGGTTATGTATTGTCCAACCCTTATCTGACCCAGGGTACCTGCAGAATAACCCCTGGAAGTAACCTATGTGGTACCTACGTCAAGAAACTAAGAAACCACGGTATAACCAATGCACAGGTGAACAATCGTAAGTCAGGTCCACTGCATGGGTAGGGTAACAAAGCCCAAAACCTTGAAAGAACTGCCTCTCATAGAGGTAAGGGCACTAGAAAGATCCCCATATACGAATATATCCCCAGAAATATATATAACACTAAGAAGGTATCAGGGGAATATCGCTTCCACCAACCTCACGCGACCTCATGTTTATCTCTGATCTAAGTAGAGCCTAGTGATATTACCAATTATACAATGGATTTCTCCACTCCCTTAGTCAAACACATATGTTGATTTAATAGCCTTAGATAAGTTTACTCACAAAATCCTATTCCAAGGCTCTAAATCCTAAGCTAGTTTGTGTACCCTAGAAACATAAACTCGTTACTAATCAATTTTAAATTATGGTGTTAATTTTAATGGCCTTTCTTACTCAAAAGGTGTAGTCATGAAACTAGTGATGATATGACTCCACAAGTAAAATAAATGAATATGAATACAATGCAAAGTCCTAACTTCAATTTCCAATAAAGGATATAATTTTTAAAATTCAATTCTCAATTCAATTATACAATTCTAAATAAAATTAAATATTTTCTTTACATGCACTAAGATTAATGATAAGGACTCAAAATATCAAAATGTCAATCAATGTAAAATGCCTAATATTTTTGTTTTTTCAATATAAGAGAATGAAAATGCAAGGACTGAACAACAACTTGATATAGAGACTCTACTGTTTGTAAAAAGAGACAAACCAAGTAGGATATCGAGAAGAAAAACACCTAGCCCAAGATTCAAGGGAATTCAAATGAAAAAGATGATGCGAAAGGCACTGCCCAAAAATTCAACCAAAGATAGCTTGCGTGTCATTCCACAGAAACTTAATGGTCACCACAGAGACCTAAGAAGACTCAATAGTCATCAAAACCTACCAACAACCATCAAACCCAACAACCAAGAAACAAAGGGTGATGTACGTGATTTTTCAAGGGAAAAGAGCGTATGTACAGTTCTTCCATAAAGACAACACATGTATGAATGCAACTGTTAAGAAAAAACTTGTGTATATGTTTCAAAACAAAACCAAGCTAAGGAGCAGGATAAGAAGCTTAGACTCAGAGTGAAAATAGGTTGTCAAGCAATAATATGACAAGAAAATCAATATAAACGAGAGCAATCTAAGGAGAAAACGACTCCAAAGCCCGAAAACGAAGGTTTTATCCCCAGTGTGGTCACCAATTTTGTTACGAGGAAAATATCTCGTTGGCTAGGGGTAAACCACAATAGATGGAAATGAATGCAAAAATCAACTCTAATATAAACTATGTTATATAAACAAATATGTTAGCAAGACAAGATAAAAGGCCTAGATCATTTAGATGTTTGATGAAGTCCATCGCTGAGCACTTGACCCAAAGTAATATATCTGCAACTAGTCCTCAACAACCAATAAACACAAGAATATGGTGATAATATATAATGTTAGCACATTCAATAGCATAATCCATCAATATTCATAACAAATATGCCCATGGAATAACAATTCAAATATTCACAAGATATTAATTGGATGAGAAAAGAGTATTTCTATTAATATGCAATCAACTGAAGTGAATGAGTTACAAAATTTTGGGTCGGTACAGTTTGGAACTGCAAGATACCAGATATATAAAATATGCAGAACAGAAACGAAATGCTAGAAATGACAGAATAACAGTAAAATATCCAGCATAATCTTCACAATACACAGAAATGATATACGAAATAGCAACAGAAATAGCACTTTGAATCNAATACACAGAAATGATATACGAAATAGCAACAGAAATAGCACTTTGAATCAGATAGCAATGTTCACAGGCCTCTTCGAGGGGGCAACCTCCAATCGAGCAGCACTCTGTTACAATAATATCCAAGCCAGGGTTCTCATACCCTTGACTCCTATTTATACTAAAAAGAAGCATCTAGAGGAAGATCCTTCTAGAAGCGGAAGATTCTATTAGGTCTTCTTACATCCGCCTTATTCTATTTTATTGAAAGGTCTTATTCATATTGACCTTTATTACATCCGAATACATTGATCTACCTATGTGCAGGTTAGGACCTTAACAAGAACCAAGAAACTAAGCTCCTTCCAGCGGGGCCTCCACCACTTCAATCCTCCACCAAAGGCAAGCTCATATAAGAGAGACAATGAGGTTTTCAATCTGTAAGGGAAGATCTTTGGGGATGAACAGTGTGTTTAGACATAAAAAGACAATGGGATGTAGACTCAATATGAAGTGAATAATTTCTCCAGACTAACTTTGCTCTCAAAGTTGAATTCTTCTCTTCTTTTCCATAGATTGGATTTGGACATTTGTAGCCTTCAAGTGGAATTGAAGGGTCGATTCAGAACATTTCCAGTATATGGAAGGCAAATGATCATAGATCTGGTGATGTGACATGGAAACCCGACACCATTTTTTAATTTTGGGCACAAATCCCAATGTACACAGGTTGTAGTGGTGCAACCTGCGTATACACATGTTGTAATATAGGCAAGGCACGTTTATGTGGAAAAATCATGTTTTTAGCTCTGAGATTTGCAAAAAGGGACTTCAAGTCTTCATAGGTAAATGGAAAAGGGCCCTCTGTGCTATATTGCATAAGGTGAGACAAATATTTCTATAAAATCAGGCATCTCTCCACTGCTCCTTCAACAAACTTTGCACAGTGCTCACTATCTCACACAATAACAACAAAAACAAATATCTCTCTTTCTCTTGATAACTACTATTACACAATGAGTAGTAGATTTCAAAATTTAGCAACAACAACAACAACCTTGCTAAAAAACAAGAAAATTAATTATATACATGAAGGGGCTTCTCGAGCCTTCCCTCCTTCCTACCTACTACTCTCCTATCACATTAATGAGCATTTACAAAACATATCTGTAAAATACATCTATACATTAAAGAGATTACAATCGAAAATGATATTTTCGGGATGGCCTTAGCCTACATACATCAACTACATTTATTTTCATTAAATTCAAATTCAAAAGGGTGTGCTCTCCTTTGTATAGTCCAAATAATCTCCATAAAAGCGTTGGTTGATGTGTTTCTCTCCAGCCTATCCTCCTTTTAATGATGATCTAGATGCTCTTGCATCATACTCCTCTGGCCAAAAATTCATGGACTCTTGTCCATGAGCTCTTGCACTGTCTTTCCTTGCCTCAAAATTTTTTCTTCAGCTACCCAACTGGCATCTTTTTCTGGATGGCCTTTCCACTTCACAAGGCATTCCAAAAAAAAAATTCTTCTGGTCCTTTTTCCAATTCTCTAATCTATGATATTCTCCATCAATGGTATCTCTACTACAAACATTTTTTTTCCCACCTGATTTCCTTCTGATCATATGATCCTCCTATTTTGTCTTCCCTATAAGGATACATGTTTGCAACATTAAAAATGGGTGACATTCCCACATTTTCTGGTATCTCTATTTCATAAGCATTTGCTGCAAATTTTCTGAGGATCCTACATGGTCCTATCTTTTTCATTTTCAGTTTTTTATTTGTTCCCCTTTGGAACCTCTCCTTCCATAAGTGTTCTAATACCTGCTCTCCCACTTCAAATTGAATCTCTCTCCTATGTCGATCAACTCTGTCTTTGTACTTCTTGTTGTTGTCCTACAGCTACTCCTTGATCTCACCATGAAGTTTCTTAATCTCTATAGAAAAATATTATGCTCCTGTACTTTTGAACTCATTCTGTCCCAAATCTCTCAATTCTGATACCCCGCTTGGCTGCATTCCATACACTCCATGGAATGGAACTTTTACAGTTCTTCTATTCAGTGAATCATTGCATGCAAATTCTCCTTGTGACATAATCTAATCCCATTGATCGTTATGCTCAGTGACTAAGCTCCTCAACAAATTCCCTAAACTTTTGTTTGCTACCTTAGTTTTTCCATCTTTCTGAGGGTGATATACTGAACTGAAGGAAAAATATATCCCCAATTTCTTCCATAGTGTTCTCCAAAAATGACCAAAAACTTTTGTGTCTCTATCTGAGACATTGCTCCTGGGAAATCCATGTAGTCTCACAACTTCTTAAAAAAATAAACTTTCTATGTTTGTATCACAATTTTTCTTCTGGCATTGTATAAAGTTTTCCATCTTGGAAAATATTTCAACTACCAAAAATATGGAATCACTTCCCCTCTGGTTTCTTAGTATTCCCAACACAAAATCCATGTTGATAACATCCCAAGGCTTATCTGGAATAGGAAATGGTTGATAAAGACCAGTGTTTTGTTGTATTCCTTTTGAATACTAGACAATTCTGCATTTGTTCACAAATTTATTCACTTCATATCTTATACCTGCCCAATAGTATGAGCTACTCAACTATCATGGCCAAGATTTCCTACTAGGCCTCCACTATGTTTTTCTTTCAACATATTGTCTCTCATTGAGATTTTTTGTATGCACAATTTTCTCCCTTTGAACAAAAATCCATCATGAATCAAATATTCCATCCATGGGATTCTATCCCTTAATAAAGGATTTGCACATGCTTCATAAGATTCTTTGAAGTCTACATCTTCACCATACATTTCCTTAAGGTGTTCATACCCTAAGGTTTCTACCTTGAATTCCCGCATAATCAAACAACTCCTACTCAAAGCATCTGCAATTGTGTTTTCACTCCCACTGATATACTTGAAAACATAAGTGAAATTTTGCATAAATTCCACCCACTTTGCATGCCTCTGATTCAACTTCTCCTGTCTAGTGATGAACTATAAAGCTCGATTACCACTGTACAACACAAAATCCTTGGGAATGAGATAATGCCTCCATTTTTTCAAGGTTTGAATCACTACATATAATCCTTTATCATATGTGGAGTATTTCTTCTTGTTATCATTCAGTTTCTCACTGAAATATGTAATAGTTCTATTGCCCTGACTTAAGATTGCTCCAATTTCTACTCCTCTAGCATCACACCTTACCTGAAATGTCTTTCCAAAATATGGCAGAACCAGAATTGGTTGTTCTGTGATATTATCCTTTGATATGCTGAAGATTTTCTCAGCCTCTTCTACCCACTTAAAATATTTGTGTCTCTTCTTCACATTTTCTAATATTGGTGCACATATACCACTGAAATTTCTAATGAATTTCCCATAGAAACTTGCTAATCCATGGAAGCTTCTTACCTTGAATATACTCCTTGGTGATGGCCAATCTCTGATAGATATCACCTTTTCTGGATCCATCTTCAACTCATTTGAAGAGATCAAAAAACCCAAATATATGAGTTATGTCATCATAAAATATGACTTCTTTAAATTTATCAGTAGCTTCTCTTGTTGCAACCTCTTCATCACTAGTTTCAAGTGTCTCAAATGTTCCTCCTCAGTTTTATTGAAAAATAGTATATCATCTAGATATACGATGAAACATTTACCTATGAATTCTTTAAGTAATTTATTCATCAACCTCATGAATGTGCTTGGGGCATTTGTTAATCCAAACGACACAACAAGCCACTCATACAATCCATCATTTGTATTGAATGTTGTTTTGCATTCATCTCCTTCTCTCATTTTTTTCTGATGATAACCACTTTTCAGATCTATCTTTGAAAAATAGCTTTCTCCACTCAATAAATCCATCAAATCATCCATCTTGGGTACAAGAAATATATACCTGATCTTCGAATCTGTACACATTCTCCATCCTCCATCCTTCTTCGGACTAAATACAATTGGTACAACACATGGGATTAATATCTCTCTTACTAAACCTATTTCTAATAGATCTTGGACCTGATTCTTGACCTCTTCATTCTCTTGAGGTGTCAATCTATATGATACTTTGTTTGTAAACCTTCCTCCTAGAATAATATTGATGTTGATTCTCATAATGTGTGGCAATGAACAAGGTAACTCATCCACTACTATCTCAACAAAATTTTCCAGCAGCTCTTGAATCTCTTTAGGAAGATCATCCATAGTAGTACTTGTAAGGATGAATCTGGGATTTCTCACAAAAAAACACTGCATGTCTTGGTCCTTCTTGACTACGGTAAAAATATCCTTCCCACTCATGAGAAGTATGCTTGGGTTGGATTCTCCTTCACTTTCTTACCCTCTATTGGAAGTAACATGTTTGTTTGCCCATTCTTCTCTAGTGTATAAGTGTTTTTTATCCCATCATGTATGACATTTCTATCAAATTTCCATGGTCTTCCAAACAAAACATGACAGACATCCATGGGTATTACATCACATAAAATCTCATCCTTGTATCCTCCTATTTTAAATTCAACTTGGCATTGTTTATTCACCATCACCTAGTGTCCTTTTTGCAACCATGAAACTTTGTATGGATTAGGATGTGTAGTTGTTTCCAGCTCTAGTTTCTCCACCATCTCTGTGGATACTAGATTTTCAATGCTTCCACTATCTATCATCACCTTGCAAACTTTGTCCTTGGTCTTGCAAGAAATCCTAAAAAGGTTGTTTCTCTATACTGGTGCTTCCACCTCTTTCTCTAGTTTCAATAGAATATTCCTCATCATGAGGGATATTCCATCTTCAGCATCTACTTCCTCAACATTGATTATATGTTCCTTAGAAATGTGAAATTATCCTCCTCCTTTATTTTTCTCGAGGCATTCCCAAGACATATGCCTTGTCTTTCCATAGGCATAAAATTTCACCTCTCCACTTCTGCCTATTCCTCTTCCTAGAGGAAAATAATTTCTTCCACCATATTTTCTTCCTTGGGAACTTCCTCCTCTGTCTGTATGACTGTGAAACTTTTCAATATCAGCTTTGGGCTTCTGAGCCTTGTCATGGAAAATTCCCTTACCTTTGTGTGTGATTTTTCCTCTGCCTGATTGGATTTTCTTCCTGGCCAACTTCTCTTCTATTTTCAAGGAAACGTGATAAGAATATTCAACTATCCTCATAGTCACCATGTTGATTTTATATTGGATTTCATATATTAGGTCATTAATGTATCTGGAAACCTTTTCTTCATCACTCTCACGGTGACCAACTCTGATGTTTAGCCTATAAAAATCTTATGTGTACTCTCTTACTACCAAACCCTTTTGTCTCAGGTTTTGTAGTCTCCTGAAAAAATTTATTTGGTAGTCCTTGGGTATGAATTTAGCCTTTATTTGGCTACCATTTTGTCCCTGCTTTTAATTTTATGTTTTCCTTTGCTTCTTTTCTTAGCCTCCAGTTCATCCCACCACAATGTTTCATGCCCTTTTAGTCTCATGACAACATGTTTAACCTTCTTCTCATCATCGACCTCTTCATAGTCAAATTATTTATCCATTTCTCTTATCCATTCCAACAATTCTTCCACGTCCAAATTGCCTTCATACATTGGGATTTCCATTTCTTCTATGGATCCCATTTTTACAACAGCTCTCAACAAACATTCTTATGCAACATATTCTCTTGTAGCTCCTTCAACTTCTATCTCCTCATTCTCGAGCTCACTAATGTCACCTGCATCTGGTGCTCTTCGTTGTGCAGTTTCCATGGCATCTAACCTTGCATGAAAGTCTCCTCATTTCCTCCTCCATTGTTGGATTTGTCACAAGTCTATCCCTATGTGTTCTTGGAGGCATGGTGCTAAGATTTCTTCACACAAAGCTTAAATTATGGGTCTAATACCACTTGACACAAACCCCCTACCTCTCCCAGGGTCTGCTCGACCTCCTGATCAAAGATCAATCAATTTTAGAGTCAGATCGACTCTTTAGGCTCTAGTTGAACCTCAATTTTATTTTACAAAAGCCCTCCTTAGTTCTCTGTGTAGGTTCTTTAAAACCTGTGGGCACTTTCCTGATGCTTTTTCCCTTTGAAAAAAATCTAAATGACAGGTGCTAGCTCCCTCTTCTAGGCCCATTTCCTCATATGACCTTGGACTATGACATGGGACTTGACCCAAAAGGTGCTAAGCTTTGAGCTTTAGGACTCTTGGAAACCAACGTTCTCTTCCTTTTCAACTACCGAAGTGATATATCTCAAAATCATGGGATTTATCCATGTGTCCACCCCTAAATCGATGGTCAGGATGTGTCCTCATCTCCAGCTTAGGATGACCTCCGATATACTCTCCCTTTTCTACTTACTCTTGAAGTTCTCTGCCTTCGAATAAAATGATGTTTCTATGTGTGTCCCTCCTACAATCAACAGTTACGGTGAACTCTAGCCTTCGTGCTTCGAGGTTCTTCCACCCTTGTACCAACCCTTCCCTAAAGTGACTTTCCTCTGAAATTCATGGATTTGTTGACACCTATCGACTGTGGGAGAATGGTCACAATCACTTCGCTCCTTTGGAACATTGTCTATCATGACTCCCTTTCAATCCTTTAAACCTATGAATGCACTAAGTGCCGAAATACCCCAATGATTATCCTTCACACAACTGTCTCATATCATATGATCAACATCTCCCTGGTGACATCCCACGAGATATTCACCATCAATTTATTTAAAGTCTTCCCTTCATAAGATCATGGTCACTACCCTCCTAAGCCTAATTTTTTGAGGTATATGAAACCTTTGTCTTCCCTCTGTGTGCTCGTTCTGTGCTGTAAAGTGTTGGGACATGGGATATTCCAAAGTTCCTCCCTTGATGTGAATGGAAGCTATCCCTCCTGAGCTTATGTCCCATAGGTATATGAGAAATTTTCCTCTCCTTTTTCCACTTCTTTCCAACAGGAAAAACATTCGGACTTAGGAAATTTTCTAATTCATTTCTCCTCAATGACGTAGGTCACTATCTCTCCTAATCTTGTTCATTAAGGTTTTAAAACCTTGGGCACACACCTTGTCATCTTGGAACTCTGCAACACTTGATTTTTCTCCACTTCATAAATAATCTGAGAACATCTTGTTGGCATCTTCATAGGTCGAGTGTGCTTTTCATTGATGGCAAGATCATAGTATGCGTCGATGGCACAAGAACAACAATGATGTTGGCAAAGCGATGTTGATAGGGTTACAGGAAGAGTGTGCATGGAAAACACAACAATTAAGACACAGAAGAGAAAGCTCAAAAGAGATAGTGCTTTGTGATTTATAGAAGCGTAGACGAGGTCCAAATAATCAGGACTTACAGAAGGATCAAAGGTCAATGCCTTTGGCACTTATAAAGTCTTCCAAGTAGGGAGGAATGAAGCTCAAGAGAAGGAGCGATGTGGGCCGTCAATCGTGGATCGAGGAGCATTGTGGGCCGTTGGATCAGATTCTAGTGACCAGAGGAAGCACAGATGAGGAGATCAGATCTTAGCCATTGATCTGAGTGTGTAGACCAACAACCATTGGATCCTAAGGGAAGTGCATGAGACAGGTTTCGAAGTCATCGAAACCGTCCATCGTTCAGAGGACAAGTGGTGAAAGATCATCATTTTTCTGACTGAAAGGTCAAAGGAAGGAGGTTCTCTAACCCCTCGAACTCATGATATGCGAAGTTGAAAAATGACTTGAGTTGTAGGATCCAGAGGACACGTGGAGAAAGATCATCATTTTTTTAACTGAAAGGTCAAAGGAAGGAAGTGCTCTAACCCCTCGAACTCGCGATATGCGAAGTCACGAAATGACTTGATTTGTAGGATCCAGAGGACATGTGGTGAAAGATCATCATTTTGTTGACTGAAAGGTCAAAGGAAGGAGGTGCTCTAACCCCTCGAACTCATGATATGTGAAGTCACGAAATGACTTGAGTTGCTCGATCCAGAGGACACGTGGTAGCAGATGACAAGTTTTGCAAAATTGTGAATCAAGAGAACTATGTCGAGAAGCTCACGGATATCGTGAAACGCAAAATCCCGATGAGATATAGACCATTGAAACACTAACGATTCTGCGTCATTGACCTGGAGTTGGATTCGGAGAATCGGGACTTGAAAGAAGGGAGTTTCTCTAACCTTCGACATCGCGAAATGCGAAATTCTGAAATGCAGAAAGTGATCATAGTCATTGATCGAGAAAGCATTCTGGACCATTGATATGGCATGATGAAGAATGAAGTCATAATTCGCGAAAGTGAGATCTGGACCATTGGATCACTGAGGAGCGTGAGCCATCAATTTGGCACCCGTGGATATCGGGAGTTCAAGAATATGGAGCAGAGAGGAAGTTGTTTTCCAAAGTTGCGAAATGTGAAGTCATGAAGTTGATCTGAGTCGTTGATTGCAAGGGAATCGAGGATTGTCGATCTGGTCTCGAGAAATTATTCGATTCAGGGATCGGGAATGTGGAGAATATAGGTGAGAGAATTCACAAAGTTTGCAATGTCTCGAAGTGCGAATTCACGAAGTGCCTGTTGGCGTATGCCTAGGGCCACAGCCAGTGGTCACATCAATGGAAGAGAAGGGAAGGAGCTAGCAGTGCTAGGATCCATTTCAGAGTTTCACGAATCGGGAAAACCAAGGTGACTCACAGTTGATCACCCGAAATGCAAAATCGTGAAATGAATATTCGTTAGGTGCTTGGTCACTGTCATTGGTCGTGTGAAAGGAAGGGGCTTAGCCAGAAGAGCTAGTTCCCACTCTGTAGTTTTTTGCAAAAAGGGAAAAGGCACTAAGAGCATGAACATGAGGAGGATCTCTGGGGAACTCCTAGAAACCACTGAGTTTTTCTACATAGAGAATTCGAAGAGGTTTCAGGGTGATCGACATAGAAGACAAATAGTCTCAACTTCCAGAGAGGCTAATGAATCTCAGCATAACGAGCACTGATGATGATCTCACAAGCAACAAAACTTCTAGAGAAGTTGAAGAGTCTTGAGGTATCTTTCAATGGTATGAAGACTCATCATAGAAATGGTTGACAAATCAAAAATCGTCAAAGACTGTAGCTACCAGATAAGCCAAAGATTCTCGGAATAACAACCATGAATGAAGAACAAACTCAGAGTAATCTCCAGAGGGGACGAAGAGTTAGTTGTATGATCTGGAAGAGGACTTGGGATTATAAATATATGCATAACGAAGAAGAGGAGGTTGTTGTTGTTGAGAGTGATTCATGTGGGTAAAATTAGACTGTGTGCTACAAATGAAGGAGAGATAAGAGGCATAGCACATAAAATAGAAATGTTATTTGAGAAAGAAAGAGGAGGCCGAGGTGTGCCTACCAGAGACAGAGCAGAAGAACAAAAAGATCAAAGAAGAATGTGAGTAGGAAGACACTAATGATGACAGAGAATATCAGTGCAGTAATAGAGTGATGAGACTGGTAAGCTATAGATAAACACTGTATCACTGTAATAAGTTTCAGTAACGAAGTTTATATATTTCAGAGTGCTTGGGAGGTGCTTGGGAGGATTGGTGTCCTCAGTGTTTCAAGTGGCTTCTTGAAGAACAGGGAGTTGTACCTTCCATCTGGTTATAGCAAGAAAAACTAGGGTGGCAGGGTGGTGCAAGAGAGAACTACTATTCTCTGTTATACAGGTTGGTGCTTCCATCCAGTTGGTGTTGGAACACTCAGGGAGTTGGTGATTCCTTCTAGTGGGTGCTAGAGAAACCAGAGAGTTGGTGCTATCAACAATTTGCAACTTGCAAGACAGAGGTGGTAGCCTGACAATGAGTTGGTACTCATAATAATGATAATGTAAAGAAAATAAAGATTACTAATCATATCAAGAAGAAGAGGTTTTTCCCTTTATGGGTTTCCTCAGGAAATATCTGTCTCTATGTATTTCATGTGTGTGATTGATGTTTAATATTCTAGTGCTTACTTCCCTGTATCATTGTGATCGTGATTGAGTATTCTGTGAAGAGCTTAAAATGGGTATAATTGTTTAAGAACAGGGACAACTGATTCACCCCCCCTCTTAGTTGTTCAACAATTGGTATCATAGCGGTTTCCTTTTATATAAAGGTATATCAGTAAGATTAAACATGTCAAGCCATGAAGGAACTTCAACCAATAAGGCCCCCCTGTTCAATGAAACAAACATTTCCTTCTGGAAAGTTAGGATGAGAACTTACATAATGGCTTTAGGTGAAGATCTCAGATATGTGGTAGAGACTGGTTATGTAAAGCCAGTTGTACTAGCTAATAACGATGACAAGATAGAGTTCATATTCAACACTAGGGATATGAATGCTATTCTGAGTGAGCTTCCGGAAGCAAAATTTGTAAAATTTATGCACTTAGAAACTGCCAAAGAAATGTGGGAAAAATGCATGAGCAGTTATGAAGGTAATGAGAAGGTAAAGGATGCCAAGCTTAAAACCTATAGAGTGCAGTTTGAACAACTCAGGATGAAAGTGGATGAAACTATTGGGAAGTACTTTCTGACAGTTGAAGAACTAGTAAATGCAATGAAAACACTTCATGAAAAAATTGAGGAACCCTGTTTAGTTCAAAAATATTTGATATCTCTGCCAGATAGGTTCAACTCAAAGGTCTCTACTATAGAAGAAATTAATGATCTAAAACCTTTGTCTTTTGATCAACTTCTAGGAAGGTTGACTGCATATGAAATGAGGATAAGTAAAGATAAACCAACCTCTAGAGAAGCATCATTTAAAGCAGATAAGGATGAGGATTATGAGCTTGATGAAATTGAAGAAATATTTGTGAGAAGACTCAAGAAAGGATCAGGCAAGTATCAAGGCATGTTTCCCTTCAAGTGTTTTAAATGTGGAAAGATAGGTCACTTTTAATCTAAGTTTCCACACAAAAAGTAGGATCAGAATTATGAAGGTGAAAATAAGTACAAATACCAAAGATTTGATAAAAAGAAAAGTTTATGCGTAAACAATGATGACTCTCCAGAAGACACAGACAGTGACTCTTCCTGTGAAGATAAGGTAAATGAATTCATGCTTATGGCCAAAGAGGATTATGATAATAAAATCACAGGAAGTGATACTAATGATGAAGAAGTTGTGGTTTATATGGAAGGTGAACTAATCAGTGCCATAGAAGAAATTGACAGACTCAGACTCAAGAAAAGAAAACAAAAATAGTTGTTGATGTTTTTTGAAAAGAATGATGAAGGATTTGCCCTGCTAAAGGTGGAGTTAGAAGAGGCAAAGAAAATAGAGGACATTTTGAAACAACAGTTATCATAGAAGAAGGCAAGATGTGAAGCCTTGGAGGAAGAGGTAGTAAAGACCAAAAAAGAGATGGAGAAGTTCAAAGCATTGTATCTCCAAAATTTTCCAAGCATTAAAGCCTCAGAAGGATTAACCACCATTCTGAATCAACAAAGGAATCCAAATTTCAAAACTGGTTTGGGTTATGAAGAAGTATCAAGTTGTAGTCAGCCAAGAAACAAATATTCTATCAAGTTTGTCAAATCTACATTCATTGACAACAACAAATATGGAGAAACAAAGGAAGATAATTAGCCGCCAAGGAAGAGTGAAAGAAAAAGTACCAGAACTAAACCTATAGAACAAAGAAATCAACCTGCTCAAAGAAGACAACCATTTTCTAGGTACAAAGGATATTTCTATGGATATTGTTTATTCTGTTCTAATTTTGGTCACAAAGTTGTAAACTATTCTTTAAGATTTATATATGAGCAATCAAAACACTCAAGGAATAGATATCCAGCACAACAAAGAATGAGATAGCCAAGTAACAAACAATCACAGACTCTGAATCATGTGATGGCTAGAAAAAGTGTATAGGTTAAGCATAACAATTGTTATGATCCTTTATTCAATGAACCAAAATGTTACACCTGCCATAATTTTGGACATAAAGCTGCAGATTTTCGTTTAAGGAACTACAAGCCAGATTTGAATCCTTCTGCTCAAAATGTCAATGTCTGGAAGAAGAAAAAAAATGACAAGTGTGGACTAGTGTTGTCAACTCAAAGACAAAAGAACCCATGGTATATTAATAGTGGATGATCCAAACATATGACAGGAGACAAAGGTAAGTTTCTATCTCTAAGTGAAAGCAAATCAGGAAACGTAACCTTTGGAAATGATGCTCCAAGTAAAATCAAGGGTAAAGGGATGGTAAATTTAAGTAATGGAAAAGTGTTGGCACAGGGGCAGACCCAGGGTTCAACGCTACAAGAATGCACCAACAAAGCCCATACTACAGGCCCTTTCGGCAACACCTGCGAAGAAAATGAAGTCTCACCCGAGGTAGAGGCAGGGGTGGTTGCAAGACTTAGGTGTCTGCAACCTTAGATGGGACACATCTCTGTGATTATACAACTTACTAGAGCACTTATCACCATTAGTTACTCAATATACAGTCAATAACCACTTCCCTTATAAGACAAAACTTCACAGTATTCACACTAATCTACGGTATTCAAGCATTTATAATATATAAATGGATTAGAATGAACATATCAAGCACCAAGCATGAATATCTAGATCAGATCTAACATTCTCACATATAATAAGCACCATGCCTGAATAGATCTATCTAAACATATCAGATCACTTAGCATATAACATGTAAATACATCAAGACAAATCACAAAGCACATCACGCAGGGCTTACGTGGTTCACCCCCACCATGGGGCTACGTCCACCAACTCTTGTTCTTTATTTTAATCGGTTACAAGAACAGAGCCTCAAAACCCTTACACCGCACAAGACAGAATATCTATGCAACTAGCTAGATCCTTCTTCCTTATGTTACAAATCCTTCTACAGTATTTCACAGGGACTTTCACTCAGCTCTACAAGTCTTGCAGAGTATGCACAGAGCGCTTACAGGCCTTTGATCACATAGATCTAGCACTTATCCATTCCTTTAGAACTTAGCACACCAACCTCTATCACATATATTCACTACTACTTCTATCTACCCTAGGAATCTTATTTATATATTACAAAATAGGCCTAAACATGGGTAAAACCCATGGGCCAACATCCCATTCCCATTACATATTCCCAAAAACCCAAAAAGGGGTCGAAAAGAGGGCCGAGATCCCGTAATCTCTTCTTCGACTTGTGCTCCTCCTTCGACAGGCTGTCGAAGTCCCAAAATAGGTCAACATGACCAAGAAACTCCCAAAACTTGGTCAATGGCCAACAAGCCCCCAACATTCACCTATGACTCGTCCAGAGTCACTTAGGTCTAAGAAATTCTGCGTTGAACGCCTCGATCTTGGCTCGAGCTACTTTGGCTTGCTTCTTTGTTGTGGTCTCTTGTTCAGTGAACTCCTAGATCACTATGTTGTTCACTAGTCCTTCTAAGCGTTGTTCGGCTGTGAGGACAACTTTTTCTAGCTTTGCGCCTTGGCTCTCGACTTCTGTAAGAAACATACATGCCTTGTCTTGCATAGGTTGAAGTCATTGAGTGAATTCCATCACTTTTCTTTGAATCATATGGATATCATGTTGAGTTGTGCATTGTTCTTGAGATCTCTTAATCCTTTCTACAGCTGACAGGGCCTTCAACTAGGCCTGTAGTGTATTTGCGTTCTGCTTCGCTTCTTGGAGATGTGAATCCAGTGTCTCCAATTTTGGATTTTCAGTGAGATTTTCATAGGTCTGGGCACTGCAGTTACTGAGATGCTTGCACTCCAAGAAAAGATATTTTAATCTATCAACTGCATTGCAGGAAACTACTTCTCTTTGGTTCCTTATCTCCTGTGGGGTTTCAGGTACTGCACAGAGCTCTAAGTCGGCGATGCATTGTTGTAGCTTCTAGATTCCTTATCTCTTGTGCCACCTACTATGTAACTTGTTCCTCATTCTTTACTTCGATGATTGTATCAGAGCAAAGTGCTCTATTGACCCTTTCCTTAACTTTCAATTTCTCGGTGAGCAACTTTTCCTTGCTTTTCTATAGCTCTGCTTTTTCTTCATCCCATTTCGCTTGTATAGTAATCTTTTCCTTTTCTGCAACACTTCTTTGGTCCTCAAGGTATTTTTGTACTTGTGCTAAAACCTGGGTGGCTTTTGTTGTCTCTTCTTGGGCTCATTGAAGGTGAGCTTCAATTATATCAGTGATCTGGTGTAATTGAGCAGGCTCATCACCTAGTTCTTGTGTTCCAACAGTCTGGGGCACAATGGATACTGTGCAACTGGACTGTAGTGCTTTCTGTACTCCTTGAAGCTCATCCTTAATCCAACTAAATACCTCCTCCTTCTTATTTTCTTTCTTCTCTTCTATCTCCAGCAAAGCATAATTCAGTGCTACGACGATGAAGTCGAAGTCGTCTGAGGTGAGGCTGGTCTTGAATTTGGTTATGGTTTCTTTCATTTTCTTCCTTGAAGAAGGTTTTAGAGGGGAAACCTTCCTTTTCTTCGAGGGATCCTCCTTGTCTCTTGGCGGTGTAACCTCGTCTTTATTTTGTCTGACGTCTATGCTATCACCTCCTTGCTCTGTTGATATGGACACGGTCTTTACAAATGCATTGTCTAAATTGTGGACCTCTTCGGTCTTCTTTATCTTGCTAGGTCTGGCTATATTCGGCGCAGTTTTGGGGCTATCAACATTAGACATTTCTGCAGGGTCCGCTGGAACAAGGAGGTTTGCTGACCATTCCTTGGTAATCTCCTCCAAGTCATCCTCCATTAACTTGTAGTATGACTGTAGCTATTGTTTATTCTCATCAACGTGCACTGTGATATAGATATAATGGTGATCCACGCTGAATTTCATCAAGTGTATAAACTTGTGAAGTGTGTTCGGGGTTATGCGAGGTGTGGCCTATATGGCCAGCTTCAACTTGTTATAATACATGTGAAATACGACATTTGATTTCCACTACTTTTTCATGTCGCTGGAGTACCATAGCGTACTGAACTTCACGACTAGAGGTTCAAATGGATCGGTGTATGGGAAGCTTGCACCTTCCGGCATATCCCATGCGATGAAGATGATCAGGAAAAGAAGGCAGTTGAAGTGGAATTCGTATCCCTGATCTTGCGTTTCCATGCAATCTAGCTCTAGCTGTTTCATGAGGTACTTCTCCCAATTCATTTGTAGTCCCTACGTGCACTTCACTGCGAGGTCGACTACGAATCTAGTTACTTGGGTTGGTCGGTTCTTGCGAACTAGATTGCCTGCGATCTGCTGATAGGAAAAGCGCATTGCGCTGCTCTGGATAGAGGCTACCTTGTATCCTCTCTTGCCCTTCTCTACATCATTGTAAGTATCCTTTATTCTCTGGGCAAGAGAACGATATGCGGTCTTTCTGGGGTAGAAATCCTATGGGTCAGGGCCTTGCATGTTAAGCCCTGTGATCCGATTAATCAAAGTCGGATCCACTGTGATGTGGCGGTCCAAAAATAAGTATCCCCCATGATAGCAGGAAAGCAACAATTTGACCCACGCGTTCACTTCTTGATGCCTCCTGAAGTGAGGAATCTTCATTACATTAAGAAATGTAGACTGTGCAAGGTTCATGGTCCACTGCTGGGGAATGATCTTTGAATTCTTTCCCTTGGTTCTAGTCAGATACTTGTATAGGGCTATCATATTGTACACTTTCCTGTCATCGAGGTTGAAGTCACTAAACTTCAACGTTGTGATCTTATCCTCATTTTCGCACACTATGCATATCCCTTTCGGAAGGTACACAGTGACCAATTCATATTCAAAATATCGAGGAACACTGTCTCGGTTTATTGCACCGCTCAGAGGTGGTAGATAAGCAGGTAGAATGATCAAAATATACTTAGCATTCACGATATTATCTCTGTGCTTCATGCGTTTCTCATCAGCTGGCCGGGATGGTCTGGCTTGAGCAGTGGACGGAGAGGCCTGCAGGCCTCTCATCAAATATGTTTGTACACCTGTAGACACTCCTCTCTCCAACATGACTCTCTCTGTCATTAAGTTGATCGAAACTTCCTCAGTATCTTTCTTTGCATTGCTCAATGCTTCTGACATACGCACTCAGGGTAAACAATTCGCGAGATCAGGGAACAACTTAGACATGGTAATGAGATAGATAATGAGAGCACAATGATTATTATATAAACTAGGCTTAGGCCGTGGGATCGAATTCTCGATTGGAAAAAGTGTTCTCAGTGCATAGAGCGATGAGATAAATAGGTAGTTTGACAACGGTTGGCTTGCAATGGATATGAGCCTCCATTAACTCCTATTCGATCCATTATGGAACAGTCCAACGGTCAGATGACGAACCTTTATTTATTTTCTATCGGTTCGGAGCGAAATTTGAATGGATATATCGGCCGCAATGGCTATATTGCTTTGTCATCGAGAAGTGCCATGTGTCATTTTTTTGATATCTCGGCGAAGCTCCACTTCTGCAATTTTTATTTCTGCGAGGTCTCCTCTAAAACCTCCTGTAACCTTTCAGTATTAGACCTCTTCTTTCTTAACTCTCTAGCCTTCTTTCCAGTGATCTTCATCTCGGTAATGATTTTCTCATTTTGATTCTTTTATTCTTTGGTATTAGTTACTTCGCACTGTTGAAATTCTTTCCTAGGATTCCTGGATAATACTTCTTCTTTGTCTGGGATAGGTAACTCAATCTTATGTGGATCCTCTAGTTTTCTCTTATCTTTGACATCCAAGTTGCTAGTATTAAATATCCGCGATGTGCTCTCTTGTTCCTCAATCAAGTGCATGATCCTTCTAGTCATAAAGTCTTTTAACTCTTACTTCTTCTATTCCAATACTTCTTCTTCTTCCTTTTGTCAGGCTTGATCTCTATCAATCCAAGGTTTTCCTATTAGCATGGTAAACAGGGTGTTGTCTTCAACAAATTTAATAATCTCAAAGTATTCTTCTGTCGAAGTTCCATTGATAGTTATAGGTATATGAGCGAGCCTTCCACATAGGTTTACTAGCTTTCCTCTAAATAAACCTATTCCTCCTAGTGAAGGGATCATAACAGGCTTTTCTATAGCTTCCCAGGTTCTCTCTAGCATAATATTCACCTGTGTTTCCTCATCTAGAACACAGTCAATGTTGAAGTTTCCTATTCTTGATTCGATGCATTATTTGTCTTTCAAAATATCTGATAGTCTAACATATCGGTGGTCATTCAGGGTTTCTTTCATCTGTAGCAGTGATTTCACTGATTCTTTATGAGGTTCGGGATCTGCCTTAGGGTTTTATTGATTTGGGTTCATTCTTTCAAGCTTAGAAATCATTCTAGGAAAATCCAATACTTCATGGTCTAGACCTTTACAACAAAGACAAATAGGTCTTCCACCAGAGCATTCCTTAGCAATATGTCCCAACCTTCTGCAACTATAACATTCTTCCTTTTAAATGATCCCCATCTTCTTTTGTACTGCGCACTAGGATCATGGGAGCTAACCTGCAACAAATTCTTTCTAGGATCCTACATCCATTCATTAGTCCAAACATTCTTTCTTTGCATAGGTATAACATATTTTTCACTATTCTTATCAGATCTACTCATATCAAATCTTCTTTCATCTATTAGTGACCTAGCTTTCAAACTAGGACAAAATCTATTACATAGACCTAGATCCATATTCTAGAAATGAACATTTCCACTTATCTTACTTCTACAAGGCACAAAGCTTTCAGATCTTAAAAAATTTAACTATTCTTACCTTTATCAGAGCACAAAGCTTGCAAATCTTACCTCGTTTAGTCATAAATTTCCACTTTTACCTTTCTTAGAGCATAAAGCATTCAGATCTTGCTTCTTTTCTTCAGATCTGACCTTCTCTCTTTAACATAGAAATTTATAAATCAAGAAGAATATTGTGCACTAGGGAACATATCTACGCACAAAGATTTCACAATTTCAGGATGAATCTTTGCACAGAAATTCCTCTTCCTCAGTTCCTAGCAATCACAGTTTCAGTTCCTCGAAAAAAAACCATTTGTTGGCATAGGGGCAGACCTAGGGTTAAACTCTACAACAACGCACCAACAAAGCCCTAACTACCGACCCTTTCGGCAACAACCACGAAGTAGATGAAGTCTCACGTGAGGTAGATGCAAGAGAGGTTGCAAGACTCAGGTTTCTGCAACCTTAGTTGGGACACATATTTGTGATTATACAACTTACTAGAGCACTTAGCACCGTTAGTTCCTCAATATATAGTCAATAACCACTTCGCTTATAAGACAGAAATTTGCAGTATTCACACTAATCTACGGTATTCAAGAACTTAGCATATATAAATGGATCAGAATGAACATATCAAGAACTAAGCATGAATATCTAGATCCGATCTAACATTCTCACATATAATAAGCACCAATCCTGAATAGATCTATCTAAACATATCTGAGCACTTAGAATATAACATGTAAACACATCAAGACAAAGCACAAAGCACATCACACAGGGTTTACATGGTTCACCTCCACCCTGGGGCTACGTCCACCAACTCTTCTTCTTTATTGTAATTGGTTACAAGCACAGAGCCTCAAAACCCTTACTCCGCACAGGACAAAAGATTTGTGCAACTAGCTAGATCCTTCTTCCTTGTGTTACAAATCCTTCTACAATATTTCACAGGGACTTGCACTCAGCTCTACAAGTCTCACACAGTATGCACAAAGTGCTTACAATCCTTTGATCACATAGATCTAGCACTTAGCCATTCATTTAGCACTTAGCACACCGACCTCTATCACATAGATGCGCTACTACTTCTATATAGCCTAGGAATCTTATTTATATATTACAAAATAGGCCTAAATATGGGTAAAACCCATGGGCCGACATCCCATTCTCGTTATATATTCCCAAAACCCCAAAAAGGGGCCCAAAAGGGGGCCAAGATCGCACGATCTTCGCTTCAACTTGTGCTCCTCCTTCGACAGGCTATCGAAGTTCCAAAATACGTCAACATGACCAAGAAACTACCAAAACTTGGTCAAGGGCCAACAAAAAGGAAAAGTTCAAGATGTTCTACTTGTAGATGGGTTGAAACATAATTTTCTCAGTGTAAGTCAAATGTGTGATAGAGGATGTGAAGTGGTGTTCACTTCCAAGGATTGCAAGATAATATATGTAAACTCAAGACAAGTTATGGCTAAAGGAATAAGGACAAATAACAATGTATATGTGCTGAAAAAAGATAGAGAAGAGTGTCATCTAAGAAAACATGATGAAATCTGGTTATGGCATAGGAGACTTAGACATCTAAACTTTGACCACTTAATCAAGCTCAAAAATCTCGAGGTAGTAAAATATCTTCGAAGAAAATCAAAGCCACAATATTCTGTGTGTAAACCCTGTCAGGTAGGAAAGCTAACTAGGACACAGTTTAAATCCAAGAGCTCTACTTCAACAGAGAAACCACTCCAATTAGTTCATATGGATTTATGTGGACCATCAAGATAGGAAGGCACAGGGAAGGAAAACTATTGTATGGTGATCATTGACGATTACTCCAGACTTACTTGGGTTGCTTTTCTCAAAGAAAAAGATGAAACATTTGATAAATTTAAAATATTTAAGGATTTAACTAAGAATCAAACAGGCAAGAGGTTAAAGGCAGTAAGATCAGACAGAGGAGGAGAATTTATGTCAAGTGATTTCAAGGAATTTTGTGATAAACATGGGATCAAGAGAGAATACACAATCCTAGGAACTCAACAAAAAAATGGAGTAGTTGAGAGGCAAAACAAAATCGTGTAGAAAATGACCAGGTCAATGATCAATGAGAAGAACATTGGTCAAACCTACTGGGTAGAAGCAATACATACAACATTCCATGTTCTTAACAAAGCCCACTTGAGACCACACTGTTAGTATATTTAGACACTTAGGAGTTAGTAAGATCTACTTGGTCTATTGTGTTGTTAGGTAAAAGTGTGTTTTCTAGTGTGTTTCTTTAGTATGCACTAGTATGCATTTGTAGTTAGGAAATCCGACAGTCATGATATGTTCCCGACATAGAGTGATTCGACGGTTCATACTCTCCTCGATATTAACGACAATTGATCTATGGATTAACATCCAATTGGTCCATGATATCTATTTAAAGAACATGGAGGGTCATTTTTTGATGATCGATTGTGAGAAACTCTCTTGTAAAATCTCTCTGTAATCTTTTTCTTTGCATTAATAAACTTCTCCAAGTGGCTGCATTGGCTAGGGCCGTGGATGCTTCCCTATAGGGGTTTTACCACGTGAAAACATCGATGTGTTGATCTTTGATATGGTTATGTGAGTGGTTACTGAAGGTGTTCTTCCTCTATTAGAATACCTTTGTTGTCGAACATGGTATTAGAGCCTGTTTGAAGACCCACTCCTATTGTAGATCGAGATCGTGAAGCCGAGTTGCTTCATCTCCACTTCCTGTCATTTTCATACATTTCTTGGCTGAGAGGACTATTCCATTGCATCTAAGGTGCTCGTTTTAGTCAGGAACACTCTTCATTTCAATCGAAAAGGTTTCTATTTTCCCAAGATACGACCATTACAGTCAGATCTGAAGGTATAAGGCTTGAATACGCATTTTTAAATTTTTTTTGCAGAGTAGTATTTTTGTTTTATTTCGGTTTTGTTTTATTTATTTCTGGGTTGCTACTCTTTTAGATATGCATATACTCTTTGTCCCGTGCCTTGTGTGATCTCGGAAAATTAGAAACATATAGGAAAATGTGCATCTTCCGGGTAAGCTAACTAAGATCTAACCCTTGTTGTCATCGAGAAGCAAAAATTTTTCCTTGTGTGAAAAGAGTTTTTTTTAGCAAGCTCTCCAAGGTCATCTTCAACAAAAACAACAACAATCCTCCTTCTGAACATTACAATATGTTTTGCTAGATCATTTGGTTAAAAGTTGCCTTATTAAGTAAGAGGCCTTGAGTTTAAGTCTCTCTTTTGTTACCTTTTTTGAAAAAGTTCATGCTAAAATTGTAAAGTGTATTTCACTTCAAGTATAAAAGTGAATCACTATAAGTAGCTTTAATATTTTATTTTAGAGTTATTTATTTTTCATGCAACTTTTCTGTTATAAAGTAACTTCATTGTAAAAGTGATCCCCACTTTTCTTTATAAAAGTAGGTCACTTCATAAAGCATCTTACACAATCACGTGGTCATTTGGTTACCGATTGTGCCTTTTTAAAAAAGGGCATAACTCTAACATCGGAAGTCCGTTTTCAGTGCCGTTTTTTTTAAAACCACATAACTTTTCGAGCTCTTTCCAGCCAGATCATCAGTTTCAATTTTTAAATACACATTATCTGCATATTTAATATGGATTCTACAAGTACTATCTTTCTTACCAGCAAGAACTACTTCCAATGGAAATCTCATATAGAAGATTTATTAAGAAGTAAAGGCTTGTACCGGATTACCTTGGGAAAGGAAAAAGCACCCATTGATGCTCATAAGAAAGCCAAGTGGGATAATAGGAATGACGAAGCACGTGGAATAATTGGAATTTTCATCTCTTCTGATTTAAGGTACCACCTTCAAGATATTGATGACCCCAAAGAAGCTTGGGACATGATTGAATCTGTGTTTGGTAAACTCAATATTAATCGCGCACAATAGTTAGAAAATCAAATACTGACCTTGAGTCCAAATGATTTTTCTTGCCTTGGAGACTATCTATCTAGGTTTAAAACACTCATAATTTTATGTGAAGAATGTAAGATAAAGATGGAGGAAGAGCGTTGCATCTATCT
>SNQJ01S0070395.1:7630-23754 GCA_010110895.2 Picea sitchensis | reverse complement strand
TTGGAATGGTAGGAAGGCATCAGGCCACACTTAAACAGAGTCATTTGTTAGCTATCAAAATAATATTCAGATACTTGAAAGGAAAAATGGACTATGGCCTATGGTATCCTAGGAATCAAGTTTTTCAACTATCAGTCTATTCAGATGTTGACTGGGCTAACTGCATGGATGAAAGGAAAAGAACAAGTGGAGGTGCGTTCTTCTTAAGATATTCTCTAGTAGCTTGGTTGAGCAAGAAGAAAGGCTCCATTTCCTTATCAAATACATAAGATGAATACATTGAAGATGCCACCTATTGTACCCAAGTATTGTGGATGATTCAGACACTTGCAAACTTGGGGATAAATTATACCGCACCGATTCAAATCCATTGTGATAATACCAGTGCAATTAGTGTGTCAAAGAATCTTGTCTTCCACTCCAAGACCAAGCATATACCCATAAAGTATCACTTCTTGAGGGAACATGTAACCAACTTTGTGGTTTCTTTGCATTATATTCCATCGAAAGATCAGATTACTGATATCTTCACTAAATCGATTAAACAAGATCAGTTTGAGTATTTACGCTAGAAGTTGGGCGTGACCTCACTGTCAACCTAAGAGGGTCCATCCTATCAAGGGGAGTTTGTGTTGGTTGAATATCTGATACCTCCGAATAATAATGCAACAACTCAGGGGGAGAATTTTTTCTTTGACATTGATGTCAAAGGGGGAGAAAAGGTGTTCTGGATGCTACAGTTGGGATCTAAGTAGAACAGTGTAGCCGTTCAGGGTTTCCATCAATGCTAAAGGGGGATATTGTTGGCATATTCATAGGTCAAGTGTGATTCTCATTGATGGAAAGATCAGAGTATGTGTCGATGGCACAAGAAAAAAAGCGATGTTGGCATAGCGATGTTGACAAGGTTACAGGTAGAGTGTGCATGGAAAACACAACAGTTAAGACATAGAAGAGCAAGCTCATAAGAGATATCACTTTGTGCTTTACAGAAGCGCAGATGAGGTCCAAATCATCAGGACTCATAGAAGGATCAAAGTTCAAGGCCTTTGGAACTTAGAAATTATTCTAAGTTAGGAGGAATGAAGATCGGGAGGAGGAGCGACATGGGTCGTCGATCATGGATCGAGGAGCATTGTGGGTTGTTAGATCAGATTCCAGTGACCAGAGGAAGCACATATGAGGAGATCATATCTCAACTATTGATTTGAGTGCATATACCAACAATTGTTGGATCATAAGGAAAGTGCACAAGATAAGTTTCGAATTCATCGGAACCATCCATCGTCCAACGGACATGTGGTGAAAGATCATCATTTCTCTCACTGAAAGGTCAAAGGAAGGAGGTTCTCTAAACCCTCAAACTCGTGATATGCTAAGTCGAGAAATGACTTGAGTCGTAGGATCCAGAGGACACATGGTGAAAGATCATCATTTAATTGAATGAAAGGTCAAAGGAAGGAGGTTCTCTAACCCCTCTAACTTCCGATATGTGAAGTCACGAAATGACTTGAGTTGTACGATACAAAGGACATGTGGCGAAAGATCATCATTTCACTGACTAAAAGGTCAAAGGAAGGATGTTCTCTAACCCCTTGAACTCATGATATGTGAAGTCACGAAATGACCCAAGCCATTCGATCCATAGGACACATGGAAACAGATGAGCAGTTTCACAGAATTGTGAATCGGGAGAACTACATCGAGCAACTTACAGATATCGCGAAACATGAAATCCTAATGAGATCTAGATGATTGAACCACATATCGTTGTGGGTCGTTGATCTGGAGAAGGCTTCAAAGAATCGAGACTTGGAATAAGGGAGGTCTTCTAACCTTTGACATCACGAAATGAAAAATTCCAAAATGAAGAAAGTGATCACAGTCGTTGATCAAGGAATCATTCTAGACTGTTGATCTAGCACGACGAAGAACGAAGTCAAAATTTGAAAAAGTGAGATCTTGACAGTTGAATCACTGAGGAGTGTGAGCCATCGATTTGACACTCATGGATATCGAGAATTCAATAATATGGAGCACAGAGGAAGTTGTTTTCCAAAGTCGTGAAATGCAAAGTCACGAAGTTGATCTGAGTCATTGATTGCAAGGGAACTGAGGACCATCAATCTGGTCTCAAGAAATTCGTCAATTCAGGGATCGAGAATTTGGAGAAGATAGGTGAGAGAATTCACAAAGTTTGCAATGTCCCGAAGTGAGAAATTGTGAAGCACCTGTTCACGTAGGCCTGTGGTCACAACCAGTGGTCACAGTAGCACCAGAGAAGGGAAGGAGCTAGCAGTGCTAGGCTCCATTTCAGAGTTTTGTGAATCGGGAAAACCAAGGTTACTCACAGTTGATCACCTGAAATGAAATATCGCGAAATGACTATTGGTTAGGTGCTTGGTCACTGTCGGTGGTCATTCGAAAGGAAGGGTCTTATCTAGAATAGCTAGCGCCCACTGTGCAGTTTTTCACAAAAAGGGAAAAAGGCACTAAGAGCATGAGTGCATGGAGGATCTCCAGGGAACTGCCAGAAACCACTGATTATTTCTACATGGAGAATTTGAAGAGGCTTCAGGGTGATCGACAAAAAAGGTGAAGAGACTCGAATTCCATAGAGGCTAAGGAATCTCAGCATAATGGGCACTGATGATGATATCATAAGCAACATAACTGCTAGAGGTACTAAAGAGTCTCGAGGTATCTATCAGTGGTATGAAGACTCATCATAGAGATGATTGACAGATGGAAAAGCATCTAATATTGTAACTTCCAGAGAAGCCAAAGAGTCACAGCATAACTACCATGAATGAAGAACATACTTAGAGTAATCTCCAGAGGGGACAAAGAGTTAGTTGTATGATCTAGCAGAGGACTTGGGATTATAAATATATTCATAACAAAGAAGAGGAGGTTCTTGATGTTGAGAGTGATTCATGCAGGTAAAAGCAGACTATGTGCAGTAGCCAAAGTACAGATAAGAGGCATAGCACATAGAATAGAAATGAATATCTGAGAAATTAAGAGGAGGCCTAGGTGAGTGTGATAGAGACAGAGAAAAAGAATAGAAATATCAAAGAAGAATGCGAGCAGGAAGACACTGATGCAGGCAAATCATATCAGTGCAGTAGTACAGTGATGAGACTGGTAAGTTATAGATAAGCACTATATCACTGTAATAATTTCCAGTAACAAAGTTTTTATATTTCAGGGTGGTTGGGAGGTGCTTTGGAGGATTGGTGTCCTCAGAGTTTCAAGTGGGTGCTTGAAGAATAGGGAGTTGTATCTTCCATCTGGTTATAACCAGAAAAACTAGGGTGGCAAGGTGGTGCAAGGGAGAACTATTGTTCTTTTTTATATAGGTTGGTGCCCGTGCGACTGGAAGTTGGTGATTCCATCCAGTTGGTCTTGGAGCACTCAGGGAGTTGGTTATTCCTTCTAGTGGGTGCTAGAGAAAACAGAGAGTTGGTGCTCTCGACAAGTTGAAGCTTGTAAGACAGAGGTGGTAGCCTCACAATGAGTTGGTGCTCATAAGAATGATAAGGTAAAGAAAATAAATATTACTTATCATATCAATAAGAAGATTTTTTTCCCTTTATGGGTCTCCTCAGGAAATATTTGTCTCTGTGTATTTCATGTGTGTGATTGATGTTTAACATTCTAGTGCTTACTTCCCTGTATCATTGTTATTGTGATTGAGTTTTCTGTGAATAATTTAAAATGGGTATAATTGTTTAAGGATAGGGACAACTGATTCACCCCCCCTCTCAGTTGTTCAACACATCTCAGCCTGTGCACTCCTTGTGTGTCTCGGTGCTTTCTTTGTACTACTACTATCAAAGATTCAACATTATCTCTCCTAAGATTCTCTAAGTTAGACTTAACTTTTTCAACGCACTCCTTGCGAACAAATGTGCACTCCTTGCACGAACTCTCAAAAGAGAAACAATTGAAACGTATTCTAACTCCATAGAATCATGTATTAAATCATCAAATTCATTCAAAAAGAACAAGAACGAGTATAAACAAATAATTTAAATGAACATAAAACCTACCATTCATTCAGATAAAACACAATAACAACAACACCAAAAATTTGGGTCAAGGCTTCTCTGTTCTATTCATTCAAGTGATAAAATATGCATATATGCAGGGAGCTCTCCACTTCTCCTTCAACAAAATTTACACAGTTCTCACTTTCTCATGCATTAGCAACAACAACTCTCTCTCTTTCTCTTGATAACTACTATAACACAATGAATAATATCTTTCACAATTTAGCAACAACAACAACAACCTTTTCTAAAGAACAAGAAAATGAATTATATACATGAAGGGGCTTCTCGAGCCTTCCCTCCTTCCTACTTATTGCTCTCTTATCACATTAATGAGAATTTACAAAATAAATCAGAGCCAAGCTTGAGATCTGTACAATACATCTATACATCAAAGAGATTACAATATGAAAGGATCTTTTGGGCATGGCCTTATCCTTGATACATTAATTACATTTATTTTCATTAAATTCAAATTCAAAAGGGTGCTCTCTCCTTTGTATAATCCAAATAAGCTCCATAAATGTGTTGGTTGATGTGATTCTCTCTAGCCTGTTCTCCTTTTAATGTTGATGTAGATTCTCTTGCATCAATAATACAAAGAAAAAATTGTGGTGGGTGTTTGGAAGCCAATTCGTATCTTTAAACATGGGGAACCACCAGATTTGAGAAAGAAATTCCTTGAGAAAAAAGAAATCGATCGAAAAGGTAGAAGAATAAGGAGAAAATGAAAAGCTACATATGTCAAAGCGTAGGCTTTCAGAAGAGGGAAGTCCAATTTCTAGTGAAATAGATGCTACTATTGTTTCTCCTCCATCACCATAAGTAAAGTGAAAGAGTTCATCAGAGAGCAATCCAAACAATATATCATCAAGAAAATGTTTTTTTGATGACCATATGGTGGAGGATTTGCTTGGAGCTGATTATACAATGGATGAAATTTGAGAAGCAACTAGTGTACAACATTATGGTGAAGAAGGTCTTATGGTGCAATATCTTGTTGGATAGTCAAATGTTCCAAAAACTAGACAATACCATGTCCACTCTCCTCCCAAAGTTGATCCTTTAGTGATTGAAGGGGAAATAACTACAAAATTGTTAACTCCACAATAGGGAGGTTAGGAGTCCCAGGATATGGGTTCATTGTCCCTACCTAGATTTAGCACTGCGCAACGAAGAAATCCTAAATGCATTTAGGTCCATGAAAGTGGTCTAGAATCACTTGAAGGTAAGTTACCTAACCATACTATTCGTTATCATTCTTACAAAATCATTCAAAAATATTTTGAACCAAAATCTGATGCTGCTAAATGTCAATTACTTTTATCTTTGTTAAAATCCAAAATTTTGATTGTTGTTATGAGAATTTTAGGCATTAAAATAGTCAAAAGTGTAGAAGCAAGTCATCATATAGTATGAAACCTTGTAAATGATTTTCAAATAATTGGTAAGAAGTCTCCTTCTAAAGACTGCAATGTAGTCTGACATGTCTTGTCCCAGTCAAGTTTTAGCAAGATCACAAGAAAACATCGTTTTCTAAAACAAACCTCTCACCTATTGAAATGAAATGTCAAAACCATTATAAAGTATTCTCATAGATAAGCTAGCCTCAACACAAGTTCCCCAATAGATTTGTGAGCCTTCACTAGAAGGATACCATGTTCTGACATGAATTTAATTGGAGTGGTTAAGGGACTAGTTAAGGATTTCTAGCATGAGAACACAAGGCCCTCTTCTAACCAAAAATATGTACTAAAATTGATAAGGGGATCTAGAGACCTTGCACCCCATTTAAACACTATCTTGACATTACACAAACATAATTTTATGAGAGATTCATAACAGTACGTAGTGCACTTAACTTAGGCCAAATATCTTTCCATAAATGCAAGCCTTGGTATGTTCGAATAAACACAATTTGTAACACATGTTGTTGTAGATATCACATTGAGTATGGTTATTATTATGACACAAACACACACACACACACACACACACACACACACAGATATATATTTTCCTTGCTTTTCATAACACCCTTTTCTATTGCTGTTATTGTCATCTAAAGATTTTATTCACAACATCTTGTGTGCAATGCCAAGGGGTTTTACATTTTATCAAAATGCATTCTTAGATGGTACATGCCCCAAGTGTGGTGGAATGACATTACTAAGCAAGTTCATCAATGTAAGCGATGAGTATGAATTGGGGAGGAAGGAGGTTTCCTTGCAAATATTTAAATATGTGACATTTGATATTGATAGAGGACAGGAAAGAAAAAATATACAATTGGTTACTTCCCAAGTATGAGTTTGTGACTTCATGGAGGACTTCGTAAAAAATAAACGACATTATGCTCAACGTGTCCATGTGGCTCGATGGAAGGGCAATCATTTTAGAATAAGAAGAGTTGCATTTCCTGTTGGTACTATGTTATCAGTGGTTGATTTTGTTGAGAACAACACCCTTCAACCTCAAAATGAGATTCAAAGGCAATATTATCACTCATAGTAGGTTATCATAATGGTACATATGACATATATGCATGGAATGAATAGTAATGAATAAAACAATGTTATATTGAGAGAGTATCAGTTATATAGAATTAATGATCAGTGCCATGACTTAGACTACGTAAAACATTGTTTTCACATGTTCTACAATCACCTTAAGGTGCAGAACACACTAATGGATCAACATTGGATTTGGTCATATGGTTGTGCAGAACAATTAAAAAATTCTCCTCTGTTTCAATGGTTGTGTATGATGCACAAAATAATAAATCTACCAAACATTTGGAACTATTTTGATTTTGGGCACAGGAAAAGGGAGCAGGATGGAGCAAGTGAATGCACAAAACAAGAATTTTGTAGGAAATAAATGAATTTCACTACTAATTCCCTCATTCGAGATCCAAATTACATTCTTGAATGGTGTTCTTCAGTAATGGGAGAGGGAACAAGAATGCATGAAGACCAATCACACAAGAAAGGACATGTGCATAGATATTTTTGAGAGGTAGTCAATGTAGATCGATAAAAGTGGTATGAATGAAAAAACATCCAGGGCACTCATGGATTCCATTCAGTTGGAACATCAGACAATTCAATAGTTGAAATATGGACAAGAAAACTCTCTTGCTTCTGTGGTCCATGTAGTAGTAATGAATGGGATGATTGTGAATTGATAGACTTGGTTGATAGATGGGATCTTGTATCACTCCCCATTGGTCAATGTATAACTATGGAATTATACTAATTGGGGAGGACCAATCAAGTATTTCAATAAATTATGATCATGTCTCAAATCTTGTACTGTCAAGTTCGTTGAATCCTTCTATTAAATTTCGAATAACTAGAATGAATGTGTTATTCTTTGGTAATTTAGTGGATAAACATTCTGGCACTCCATTTTTTGTAGGTCACATATATGAAGTGGTTTCCCCAATATATAATGAATGGGGAAATGATTATTGGCTAGCACGATGCTTAGAGGGAAAGCATACCCTCATGTGATCAATAACAGACTCTGACAGAATTGAATTTTCAATAGGGTCGATGCTTATTAAAGGAGAATATCTGACACAGTATGAAAGAACATGAAAGAAAGGTGGTTATGTATTTCAACATTATAAACCAACTCAAGTTGTATACCACTTTACAAACTTGGTTATTGTTACAAACCTCCAACTACAAACAATTCCAAGTAAGAACTCATCAAAGGTACGATACTTCTTTCCTTACTCTGAGCACAGGAATTTAATGGAAATAGTTAGTATTATAAGTTATCTCGATGGTCTACTTGAATGACCATATAGGTATGTAAAACAAATAATTTTTCCTTCATTTTGACTGTTGTTAAAATATACCCTACCTCAAAATATACCCATCACATGGATTGATTTATCTTGCCTTGCATTTCATTGCCTTTCCTTCACTTTGCATGCCATGCCTTTTCTTCACTTTTCATTCCATGCCATGCCTTTCCTTCACTTTCCTTGCCTTGCCTCCACTTTCCAAGCCATGCCTCACCTTCACATGAGATGCCTTGCTTTCACATGCCTTTCCTTGTATTCACATGACATGCCTTGCCATGCCTTCACTTTCCATGCCTTCACTTTCCTTCACTTTCCATGCCATGCCTTTCCTTCACTTGTCATGACTTTCATTGACTTGCCTTCACTTGCCATACCTTTCCTTTCCTTTCCATGCCTTGTCTCTATTTTCCATACCTTGTGTGGCCTTGCCTTCCCTTCACTTTCCATTCCTTGCCTTCACTTGTCTTGCATTTTCCATGCGATGCCATGCTATTCCATAGCATGACATGCCTTTCCTTCACTTGTCTTGCCTTCAGTTGCCTTGCCTTCACTTTTGTATTTCATTTTCCATGTCATGTCATGGCATTCCATAGAATTCCATGCCTTACCTTCACTTTCATTTCCACTCACTTTCCTTAAATTTCCTTGCCATTACAGAGCATGTCATGCCATTCCATTCCATAGCATGTCTTTCCTTAACTTTCCATTCCTTACCTTCACTTGGCTTTCCTTCACTTGTCTTTCCTTTTCCATGCCATTCCTTTCCTTTACATTCCTTTCCATTCATGCCTTGCCTTCACTTTACTTGCCTTTCCTTCACTTTCATTTCCTTCACTTGTTGTTCCTTTTACATGCCATACCATGCCATTCCATAGCATGGAAGTCCTTTCCTTCACTTTCCTTTCCTTCACTTGTCATTCCTTTTCCATGACATGCCATGCCATTCCATAGCATTCCATGCCTTGCCTTCACTTTCCTTGCCATTAACTTTCCTTAAATTTCCTTTCCATTCCATTGCATTCTATACCATGCCATTCCATAGCATGCATTTCCTTCACTTGCCTTGCCTTCACTTTCCATGACTTCACTTTCAATTCCTTGCCTTCACTTGTCTTTTCATTTCCATGCCATGCCTTGCCTTCACTTCCCTTTCCATTCATGCCTTTCCTTCAATTGCTTTGTCTTTCCTTCATTTTCCTTGCCTTTCCTTCACTTGACATGCCTTTCCTTCACTTGTCTTTCCTTTTCCATGCCATGCCTTGCCTTCACTTTCCTTGCCATTAATGCCTTTCCTTTACTTTCCTTTCATTTCCTTAACTTGTATTTCCTTTTCCATCCCATGCCATTCCATTCCATCAATTGTTATGCCTTGCCTTCATTTTCATTGACTTTCCTTTCCTTTCCTTCACTTGCTTTTCCTTTTCATCACTTTCATTTCCTTTCATTCACTTTCCATGTGATTCATTTCCTTCACTTTTCATGCCTTTCCTTCACTTGCAATGCCTTTACTTCACTTCCCTTGCCTTATCATTTTCCATGCCATGACTTTCCTTCACTTTCCTTATAAGTTGACATGTCTTTCCTTCACTTTCCTTGCCTAAAAATATGTAAGCTAACATTGAGAAAAACCCTAGTGTTGGAGATACTCCAACAAATATTTTTCCAGTGGAAAAAATCAGAGCGGAGGGGCCCCCTTAGTTGAAAATCGATGCTCCAGATCCAATGCAACTGATGGTTCACCCATCTGAATCTAAATTTGAGTTTTATCGTGAGTTGCAACTCAACTCGTCAAGCCATTGAGGGACATGTGGATAATTTGTTCTGGGGGCATAAAATCCAAATCAAGCAGCATAACGGAGTTGCATAATCTTCCACGAGTCTATTTGGCCAAATCCCATGCAACTACACTACCCACAAATTACCGACACATTGGTCTTGAAAATCGACCTCCTCATCAGAAATTGCACTATGCCTCATTGACCAAAACCCTAGTGCCGGAGATACTCCAACAAAGGGTTTTTTGGTGGACAGAATGTTAACGGATCCCTCTCCCCCCTATTTGAAACTTGGTTCTCTAGATCCAATGCAACTGATGGTTCGCCCATCCAAGTCTCGGTTTGATTTTTATCACGAGTTGCAACTCACCTCTTCAAGCCCTTTAGGGACATGTGGCCAATTTGGTTTGATGGCATAAAATTTGAAATGAGTGGCATAACAGAGTTTCGTAAGATCCCACAAGTCTATTTGGCCAAGGACCATGAAACTACACTACCCACAAATTCCCGACACAGTGTTCTTGAAAATCAACCTCCTCTTCGAAAATTGCACTATGCCTCATTGACTAAAACCCTAGTTCTAGAGATACTCCAACAAACGATTTTGTGGTGGACGAAATGATAACGGAGGCCCCCCCTAGTTAAAACCCATTTCTCTAGATCCAATGAAACTGATGGTTCTCCCATCTAAGTCTCGGTTTGAGTTTTATCACGAGTTGCAACTCGCCTCTTCAAGTCATTCAGGGACATGTGGTAAATTTGGTCTGGAGGCATAAAATCCAAACGGAGTGGCTTAACAAAGTTCTATAATCTCCCAAAAGTCTTTTTTTTCAAGGCTCACATGACTACCCTACCCACAAATTCCTAACACAGTGTTATTGAAAATCGACCTCCTGTTCAGAAATTCCACTTGCCTCATTGACCAAAAGCGTAGTGCTGGAGATACTCCAACAAACAGTTTTTTGGTGGAAAAAATGACAATGGAGTGCCCCCCCAGTTGAAACCTTGTGCTCCAGATCCAATGAAAATGATGGTTTTCCCATTCGAGTCTCGGTTTGAGTTTTATCGTGAGTTGCAACTCGCCTCTTCATGTCTTTCAGGGACATGTGGCCAATTTGGTCTGGGAGAATAAAATCCAAACTGGGCGACATAACGGAGTTCTGTAAGCTCCCACAATTTCATTTTTCCAAGGACCACGTGACTACACTACCCACATATTCTTGACATAGTGTTCTTTAAAATCGACCTCCTCTTCAGAAATTGCACTATGCCTCATTGACCAACACATTGGAATTCTCATGCAAGTATTTTTATATAATAAATATGGGATAACAAGTTCTAGAATTACATGCTTAATGAATCATTTTATGGAATGGAAAGTGAATGGATGTAAAGGCATGAAAATTGAAGGAAATTCATGGAAACCGAAGTCATGGCATGGAAAAACATGGTATGGAAAGACAAGCCAAGGAAAGTGAAGGCAAGGCGAGGCATGGCAAGGCATGACATGGAAAGGAATGGCATGGTATGGAAATATATGGCATGGAAAAGGAAAGGCATGGAATGGCATGACATGAAAAGGCATGCTATGGAAAGACAAGACGTAGAAAGTGAAGGCAAGGCAAAGCATGCAAAGGAATGGTGTCGTATGGAAAGGCATGACATGGAAAAGGCAAGGCATGCCAAGTGAATGCAAGGAAAGGAATGGAATGGCATGACATGGAAAGGCATGGTATGGAAATGCATGGTATGGAAAGACAAGAGATGGAAAGTGAAGGCAATGCAAGTCATGGCATGGAAAGGAATGGCATGGTATGTAAAGGTATGGAGTGGAAAAGGCAAGGCATGCCAAGTGAATGCAAGGAAAGGCATGGCATGGCATGACATGTAAAGGCATGGGATGGAAAGGCATGGTATGGAAAGACATGGTATGTGAATAAAATACATGGAACGTGAATGCAAGGCAAGGCATGGAAAATCATGGCATGGCAAGGCATACCATACCATACCATACCAAGGAAAGGAAAGGAATACCATACCAAGGAAAGTCATACTATACCATACCATACCAAGTCAAGGCATACCATACCATAGCATACCATTTCCAATGCATACCATACCATTTCCATTGCCATTTCCAATGCCAATGCATGTGGTACCATACCACGCCATTTACAATGCATACCATGCAATGGCAAGGCAATGCATACCATTGTCATTTCCATTTCCATTGCCCTTTCCAATTCATACCAAACCATACCATACCATACCATTTCCATTTCCAATGCATACCATTGCTATTACCAATGCATACAATACCATTTCCATTGCCAATAGAAATTAATACCATACCATACCATTGCCAATCCATACCATACAATGGAAAGACAATTCATACCATTGTATGCATTGTATAATATGCATTGGAAATGGTATGGTATGGTATGTGTCATTAAATGGAAAGACAATTCATACTGTATGCATTTCTGTATAATAAAGATTGAGACACAATTTTGCACCATTTGCTTGATTCTCTATTTCACACCACCATACTTGAGCCATGTCATTCAACATTTATACAATTTCCATGCAATGAATGCATACCATACCATACCATATCATATTGTTTCCAATGCATACCATACAATGGAAAGGAAATTCATACCATTGTATGCATTGGAAATGGTATGGTATACCATTGCCAATTCATACCATTTCCATTGCCAATGTATACCATTGGCAATGCATACCATACCATACCATTTCCAATGCATATCATACAAGGAAATGGCAAGGCGATGCATACCATACCAATGCATACCATTGCCATTTCCATTTCCAATGCATACCATACCATTGTATACCATTTCCATTTCCAATCCCATTGCATGTGGTACCATACCATACCATTTCCAATTCATACCATACAATGGCAATTAAATTAATACCATTACCATTGCCAATGCATACCATACCATACCATACCATTTCCAATGCATACTATACAAGGTAATGGCAAGGCAATGCATACCCTACCAATGCATACCATTACCATTACCAATGAATACCATTGCCAATGTGTACCATTACCAATGCATACCATTTACATTACCAATTCATACCATTTCTATTGCCAATGCATACCATACCATTTCCATTGTCATTGCCAGTGCCAATGCATACTATACCACACCATACCATACAATGGAAAGGCAATGCATACCATTGTATGCATTGAATGGTATGCATTGGCAATGGTATGGTATGGTATGGTATGCATTTCCTTGTCATTGCCTTGTATGGTATGCCTTGGCAATGGTATGGTATGGTATGTATTGGCATTGGCAATGGAAATGACAACCAACTCCAAGACAACCTCTATTGTGGCATTCTCTGTCAATGGGGATAAAAGTGGTGGTGAGGGTGCATGGTAGACAGGTGGGTTGTGGTGGACACACATAATTTGTAAAAGTGATTCCAACACCCTAGGCCTAGAGAAAGGAAACCCAAAAGCAATGCCCTAGTTCCCATGGGGTGCAATGCTACTGTACCTAGAAAATATATCAGCGGCCTGCATACATATGATTTAAATTGAACTATTAGTACCAAATAGTAAAATTCAAAAACATAAACACAAACAATTTGATAATTGATGCAGACCCCTAACCCTCGAGCTGAGATCCACACAGGATCGTTCTAATTTCTCCACAAGTCGAAGCGACTCCTTCGGTTCCCTACTGAAACCTTCAACGACTCTGACCCATAGGTCCTTCATGAAAAATCCACCTGCACCACATGCACTAGGTGTGAGTCTTCGCCTCCTCATGACCACAACCTGGGCCTTAGCGCAAGTTCTTTTCATAGCTCGCAATTCGCGAGTTTGTGACTCGAAGACCCTTGACTCTTCTTCTGTAAACCTCTGATACCCGAGATGCTGATACGGGTATGGTTCCTCCTTGTTAGCACCTTACACACATGACCATTAGCTAGGGCTAAGTTGCTAGCACACCTCACAACTCACAACTTTGCGAGTTAGGGTGTTGAGTCCTCGTGATCCTCCTTCACGAATGCCCAAGACACGATAAGTCAACCATGGTTGACTCCTTCCCAGGCGACATGGGTCCTCCTCTTGTCACCTGCTTCAACTTTTCTCTGGGAACTATTACTATGCAACCTATCAACCATGCGGTACCCACCAACTGGATGTTCCATGTGTTCGCACAAGCCCTCGGTGCTTGACACTTCATGACTTCTACAGTCGAAAAGAAACTCTCTCAAACCCCGAACCCCCGATAGGAGATAACCAAAAAAGTTCTGATCCCACGGTTCTCGTGTGGCCTGGATATTCTTCTCTATTCCTCGCAACTCATGACTTTGTGAAACCAAAGATATTTGGTCTGCCCTCCAAACTCACGATCCCCAAATTCACGATATGATCCAATGGCGTGGTTTGAGATGAGATTGATGAATCACGTTGATTATTGATTCTAGGGTGATGGGTTTGCCCAATTCCTAACCACCTTGCATCTTCAGTGGATCCTACGGTCCTCGCAACTTCGCGAGCTCTCCACAAAGAATTCTAACTGCGCAATTCACGCTTCAATGGCTTCTGCCCAAATGGTTGAATTTTCAACCTTTTGAACTTAACTTCTATGCAGCGGTTTCAATCTTTGTCTCCCTTTGAAGTGGTTCGATTTCTGTCTTCCTTTGAACACTTCAATGGTGTTATCTCTCCTGAGATTTCACTTGCAAACTCAAACTTTCCAAAGGGTTTATTGCTCGCACTCCTTGCGGAAAACTTCCAAACAACTTCTGGTTATTTGAGTTTTCAACCCTATGCACTCTTTGCAACAATGGTCCTTCACCTTTCCCCTTAGTTGATAAATTCTAAGACTTCAACCAGCCTACGCACACCTTGCACGAATCTATGCTTCACCTGCACTTCTGTGGGAAATGAGAACAACGGTATCTCTCCTGAGATTTTTGAGATAAAACTCAGACTCTTGTCAATGCACACCTTGCGAATGTTTCACTGCACTCCTTGTAGGATCTCTCAACAAGAGAAAAAATTGAAACTCATTCTCCTTCTCTCTCAGACTTCATACATTCAACATAAAATCATACACACAACACTTCATTCAAACAAATGCATAACAGAGAGACAAAGAAACTGTAAACATACCATTCAACTAATGTAAACAGTAAGCACCATAACACCATGAAAGTGAGTCAAAGCTTCATACATTAACTCAATTGCTCCTGTACATGGGTTTTGCTCTACAACTCTATGCTACAACTCTGAATGATGATAATGTTACAAGGCTACAATGATACAAGAATGAGGGTGTCTATATCCATTTTCCCTCTTATGCTTCTAAAACTATCTAATATCTTAATTAAAATCTACCTACTCTCATTAAACAGACTTAATGTCTATTACATCTAGCAAATGAGAGAAAATCACTCAAGATCAGTTTACAATATGCAAGTACGCTTCCTTTAAGTACTACATTAATATCTGCTCATAAATTTATTTTCAAAAACATTTCAAAATGTGCAAAATGTGTGTTGTTCTTTTCCAACTATCTTCTGCCTTTATGGTTGCTTGGTTGGCTGCTTACGATGCTCCTACATCATACTCCCTTTCTTGAAAATTTTCATGAACTCCTGTTCATGAGCTCTTGCACGGTCTGTCCATGCTTATGAATTTCTGCTTCATCTTCCCAACTGGCATCTTCAACTGGATGTCCCTTCCACTTGACCAAGTATTCAAAATAATCCTTTCTCCTGGTCTTTTTACTAATCCTCTTGTTAATTATGCTTTCCATCTACGGCTTTTCAGCTACAGGAATTTGTTTTGTCCATTGAATCTCTTTCTATTCATTTTTTTCTCCTGCTTCTTTATCTCTGTAAGGGTACAAATCTGCAACATTGAATATTGGTGAGATTTCAATCCCATCGGGTAATTCAATTGCATATGCATTTTCCCCAAATTTATTTATAACCTTGCATGGTCCAATCTTTTTCATCTTCAGTTTATTATATGTTCCCCTTGGGAACCTCTCCTTCCTCAGATGTGCAAGAATCAGATCACCAACTTCAAATTGAAGTTCTCGCCTGTGTTGATCTTCTCTCCGCTTGTATTCTTGACTTGTACTCTGCAATCGCTCATTAATTCGGTTGTGCAACTCCTTCATTCCTTTTGCAAAGTCCTCTGCACTAGCACTTCTGAATTCATTTTGTTCTAAATCTTTCAATTCAAAAACTCCCCTTGGATGCATTCTATATACAATTTGGAATGGACTCTGCCCTGTGCTTCTATTGAGTGAATCATTATAAGAAAATTCCACCTATGGCAGAATGTGATCCCATTGACTGTGGTGTTTAGTTACTAAGCTCCTCAATAAATCTCCCAAGCTCTTGTTCACAACTTTTGTCTGCCCATCCGTTTGAGGATGATATGTTGAGCTAAAACAC
>SNQJ01S0070394.1:26899-38663 GCA_010110895.2 Picea sitchensis | reverse complement strand
GTGTAGGAGTGGTCTACGTCATAGTAGAGGTCGATGGAGTTGCATATTTTCCTGAAGACATATTCTAACCAGAATATCAACAACCTCACCCATACTAGGGTGAATTTGACTCTCTTAGTGGTGGCATTTGCTTAGTAAAATCTTGAAAAATGCTTAATCAAACTTTCCAAACATCTCCTTGAATTGATTTAATGGTATTTAGATGCCATATTCATCTAGTGTTTTATTATTATCATAAATATTATCATTCAGTTAAGTAAAAAAAGAATAAAAAGGTGAAGTAAAATAAAATAAAATTTTAGTATAAGTTAATTTTATAATAAATAGATTCAAATATGTGTTTCTTCTAATGATAACTTTAAATGGATAATGGTTAAGAATTTGTATTTTTTTTAAAGAGGTTATAGGTTTAAATCCAAAGAAATAAGATATATACATGATCTGGATTAAGGAGTGGAGCAAACTGATTAACAGACTGAATAGAATAAACACAGAGATATGAATAATAACACAGATATCCAGTGAACAATATCTTCTATTGAATAAATGAAATAGGCTGAAACTGTAAAACTGCGGAACTGAAACACTTGCTCGAATGGTGGTAGCTATCTCTGAGAAGAGATGTGGTTGTTGTGTGCATCCGTCTGAGCATAATGATTACAATGAGGCTCTAGAGGTATTTTTGATATTACTCATGAATGTCAAAACCCTAGACATCCAAAAACCTAACCCTAGAAGGTGAAACACCAAAAGTCATGTGGGCCCCTATTGGTAAGTTGGTGTAAGTTGGTACCTCAACTTCCCAAGGTCATAAATTTTGCATACGACCTCTGTTTTAGGCGTGTGATAGCCCGTTGGAAAGGTACTTCAAAGAACTATACATTACGCCGTCAAATTCTAATTCTGTCTACAGTTTGATTGTGGCGAGCCAAAAAAACACTGGTTAGGGCTCCAAAACGGCCCTAGAAGTACACCAAGATGTGATGACATGAAAACATACAAAATAAACCAGTTGGATTAGGTGATAGGCCACTAGTATCCACCTAGAAGATGTGTAGGGATTCAGACAACCCTAGAAGTGTAGAACCCACAATTACAAAGAAGTACAAAATAACGTGTTGAACTAAAAATGGACAAGAGGAGCTAGTTGGAATATGTGGGTGGCCACCAATATCCACCTGGATCAATCCCCCCCCCTTAGGAAGCAATGATCTCCATTGCGTTGAGTTCACCCATCAGGTGAGGAAAATTCTGTCGGATTTTTCCCCGGGTGAGCCACTTGCCTTGGTGTAGGAGTTTCCCTGCCTTCACAACCCGATAAAGTTGGATCCTCTACTGGTGAGTGCTCTTGACCTGTGTGTCCACGATCTGATCAATGGATGTTTGTTCCATGTAGATAGGGTTGAGATCTATTGTTGTCAGTTGTTCTGTGATCTCTGAGGTGTCCAATAATGGTGGAAAATATGGCCGAAGGAGGTCCACATTGAACATTGGGTGCACGCCAAGGAAGGGTGGAGTGTTGAGCTCAAAAGCATTGCTACCCACAACCTTGGTGATAGTATAAGGCCTATAGAGAAGTGGGCAGAGCTTATGATGGGGCCCTGTGAGATGCTCCTTCCGCAAATGTAACCAGACTTTGTCGCCAACCTGAAACTGGTGTGGTACTATGTATTGATCATGGTGCTGCTTGTACTTAGCATTGGATTTTTGCAAAATCTCCTGGACCTTTTGGCGAATGTGTTGAATCTGCTCAATGGATCTGGTGGCTTTGTTGATCACAGATTGATCATGGAAATATTATGTCTGCGTGGTGGCAAGAGGTAGTGCGACATCTAGGGGACCCAAGGGCTGGGATCCCAACCCCACCTGAAATGGGCTATGGTCGGTGGAGCTATGGAGAGCCCTGTTGTAACTGTGTTGAACATAGGGGAGACTCACATCCCATGTACGTGGATGCTTAGAGTTGTACATGCACAGGATGTGCACAATCATCCGATTGACGACCTCAGTTTGGGGGTGGAAAGTAGTGGATTTCGTGAGCTTGGTATCCAACAGTGACAAGAGACTTGACCAAAATGTGTTGAGGAACCTGTTGTCCCAGTCGGAGATGATGGTCTGTGGTATCCAAAAATGAACCCACACTCGTTCAAAGAATAGCTTGGCAATATCTGCCGCTGTGATATTCTTCTTGCAGGTTGTGAGGATGACCATCTTCGAAAACCAATCAACGACCACAAATACACAGTCATTTCCTTGCTTGGTGGAAGGAAGGTCAGACATGTAATCCATTGAGATGGATTCCCAAGGCTTCTTGGGAGTAGGAAGAGGGGTGTATAAGTCTTGCTTCTTGTTGGCTGGCTTGGCAATGGCATAGGCAGTGAAAGATCTAATATACTTGCTGATGTCTTGTCGAAGTTTTGGCCAATAAAATGTTTCTAAAGAACCACCACAGTTTTCTCCACGCCAAAATGTCCTCCCATCCGACTTTAGTGGTCTTCCCAAATCATCTTTTCATGCTCGCTTTTAGGAACACAGAGATGGGCCATATGGCATAATAGTCTGTCCTAAATGTCAAAATCGTTGACAGTCCCGCCTGTACCCAAGAGTTGATAGGTGGTGGCGAAGTCCGGATCTTGCTGATAAAGTTGGGTCCACTCAGATGTCTCATGTCCATAGGAATGGAGCACAATGATGAGTGCATCCACAGGAGGTCGACTGAGGTAGTCAACGACACGATTTGAGATCCATGTCTTATACTTGATGTTGAGATGGCACTGCTGCAGGTAGGTGGACCATTTCTGATGGCGGTCGTTCTGCAATTTCCCCTGTGTCTGTATGAACTCCAGAGACTTGTGATTAGTGTGGATGATCGTCTCCTTTCCCAGAATGTAATGTTTCCATTGACAACATGCTTGTACAATGGAATACATTTCCTTGTCATAGGTGGGGTATTTCTGGACAATATTTGAGAGTGTCTCTCTATGGTATGCCACTGGATGACCATGCTGAGTGAGAACTGCGCCTACAACATAGTCATATGCATCAGTCTCAATCTCGAACGGTTGTTGCAGATTGAAAAATGATAGTACTGGAGCTGAGCACAAGTGATGCTTCAGATCATCGAATGTTCGTTGTTGTTCCTTCCCCCACACAAACTTTGCCCTCCCACCGCCCTTGGTCACCTAGATGAGGGCCCATGCAATATGGAAGAATCCCAACATGAACCGTCGGTAGAAGTTGGCCAGTCCCAAGAAGCTTCAAAGCTCGATTAGTGTGTTTGGGGTTGGCCAGTCACAAATGACTTGGATCTTAGCTGAATCAACATGTACCCCATGCTCATCAACAATGTAGCCCAAGTATTGGACCATGTTCATGCCAAAAGAGCAGTTTTCCAAGTTGGCATATAGCTTGTGTTGCTGTAGAGTGCTCAAAACTTGCTGAATATGCCGCATGTGCTCCTCCCAAGTTCTATTGAAGATGAGGATGTCATCCAAATATACCACCACAAAGGAGTTGGTGAAGGGTCTCAATACATCATCCATCAATCTCATGAAAGTGGTTGGTGCATTTGTTAAGCCAAAGGGAATGACCAACCATTTAAAGAGACCTTCTTTAGATTTGAAGGTTGTCTTCCATACATCAGTTGGTTCGATGGGAACCTGGTTGTAGCAAGAATTTAGGTCAATCTTGCTGAAGAGCTTTTCCCCCTTGAGTTAGTAAAGAAGGTCATCAATCATGAGAATGGGGTATTGATTCCCGATTGTGATTTTGTTTAAGGCTCTGTAATCAATGTAGAGTCGCCAAGTCCCGTCCTTCTTCTGCACTAGTATAATCAGGCTTCTGCAAGGGGAGGCGTTGGGTCTGATGTGCCCCTTTTGACGAAGCTCTTGGATATGATGCCTGATTTTGTCATTTTCCATCAGTGAGCGATGATAGACTGGTCCATTAGGTAGAGGTGCACCGGGGGTCAGATCAATTGGATGCTTTACTTGGCAGTGCGTCGGTACCCGGGTGGGTGAGGAGAAGATGTCTCTGTATTCTTCTACGATCCCGTCCACTTGCTTTTGCTGCAAAGAGAGGTTCTGTGTAGAGGCCACAAATGTGGCGACAAAATTATGCTTACTGTGAGCACGGATCACAAAGAAGACGAACTTCCCGGTTTGTGAAATGACCTTATTGCATTGGTTAGCAGAGATTAAAGAAATAGCGGTAGGCGATGCTACCTATGGTATCCTGTACATTTGTCTATGCAAAATAATAATAACACTACGGGGTCTAGACTCATACACAACATGACGCTTCCACAAATATGGTTGTCCTAAAATAACATCACAAACTTCAAGGGGAGCAATATCACACAATACCTCATCTTTGAAATGCTTGATGTCTTAGGGAAGACACCATTGTTGACTGACACGAAGATCTCTTCCTTGGCAAAGCTAGACGATGGTAGGGCTGCAGGTGTGGTGTCGTTGGCAGGTCTTTCCACTTGACGACCTCTGTTGAAATTAGGTTCTTATGACTACCACTATCTACAATGAAATGAAGAAGAGCCCCATTTACCCACATCTGTGAGTGAAAGAGGCGTTCCCCTTCCTCTGGTTCTTTTGGTTCGCTTGGTTGGACTTTGGTGGTAACAACAGTGGCACTGGGTTCATCATCGATAACCCTCTTCCCTCCTTCAGGATTCGATTCAGAATCAAAATCGGCCTCTAACTCGGAAGCTTTCAGCTCAACCACAAGTGACTTCTTGGAGCGACATTCTTCAGTGTTGTGCCTAGGGCTTTTATGGTACTCACACCATTTTCCTGTGTCCTTCGTCTTCTCATTTCCCTTCTTTTGTTGCGGCTTGGACTGGTTTTCCTGAGAGTGACCATCTCGACTCTGTCCCTTGCTGTGTGGGTTGGGGCTGCCTTTTCCCTGCTTCGGCTATGAGGAGTTCGCAGATCCAAGTTCTCTCCTTTTCTGCTTAAATTTTTTCTCGATCTTGACAATGTATCTATAATCTATTCCGAATGAGGCAATGTCTAGAAAATCCATTTTTTTTTAATGTATCTATGCAAACAACCGCGATATTTGAGCACCAGATGACGCTTAGAGTCTTTGATACCCAACTTGGTGCGCAAGGTATGGAAAATATTGGTGAAATCTGGTACTGTCTGTTCCCTTTCTTGAAGCAGGGTGGTCCATCTGGTGTACTGGCCCTCATAGCTTCCAACATGGTAGTACTCTTCTTTAATGGCGTCCCAAAAGGAATCCCATGTAGGGGCCACCACAAATATTGCAGATTCCTCTATGACCCTTTTCTCAGAGTAAGTATCCCACCAGTCCTTAACATGGGGGACGACCTTGAGGAGTGCAAAAGTAATATTTTCCTTATCGAAAAAATTATGGACTGAAAAAATACCCTTCAAGCAGATTCAACCATTTATCTACAACATCCACATCTATCAGTCCTTCAAATAATGGAATATCAAAATTTACATGTACCTTGAAGGGGGTTGCATGGTCGCTTGATGATGATTCTTATCTTGTGGGTAGTCGTCGAAGGATCTGCGCAAAGTTGTCCATCATTTTGTTCCTTTGTCGCACGAGGGATTCCTCGAGCAACATTTTAATAGGATCTCCCGCTCCATCATCTTTCTTTTCGTCCCCCATGGGTTGTTGTCGGGCTCAGTGCGAGCGATATTGCAATGGCTTGATTGGTTCGAGTCCCAACGTCTTGTACCTAGATCTTGTTGGGGACATGCACAAAGAAAAATAAATGAAGAGCAGACCGCTCTGATACCATTGATCTAGATTTAGGAGCGGAATGAATTGATTAACAGACTGAATACAATAAACACAGAGATATGAAGAATAACACAGATATCTAGTGAACAATATCTTCTATTGAATAAATGAAATAGGCTTAAAATGTAAAACTTTAAAACTGAAACACTTGCTCGAATGGTGATAGCTATCTCTGAGAAGAGATGTGGTTGCTATGCACATATTTCTGAGCAAAGTGATTACAATGAGGCTCTGGAGGCATTTTTGATATTACTCATGAATGTCAAAACCCTAGACATCCAAAAACCTAACCCTAGGAGGTGAAACGCCAAATGTCATGTGGGCCCCTATGGGTAAGTCAGTACCTCAACTTCCCGGGGTCGTAACTTTTGCATACGACCTCCGTTTTAGGCGCATGATAGCCCGTTGGAAAGGTCTTTTAGAGAACTACACATTACACTGTCAAAATTTGACTCTGTCTATAGTTTGACTGTGGCGAGCCAAAAAAACACTATTTAGGGATCCAAAACAACCTTGGAAGTGCAACAAGATGTGCTGACATGAAAACATACAAAATAAGCTAGTTGGATTAGGTGAGAGACCACTATCCACCTAGAAGATGTTTAGGGCTTCAGACAACTCCAGAAGTGTAGAACCCAGAATTACAAAGAGGTACAAAAGAACATGCTGAACTAAAAATGGACAAGAGGAGCCAGTTGGAATAGGTGGGTGGCCACCGATATCCACCTGGATCAATACATTTCTATAATAAACTTTAGCAATAAAATAATCTTAAAATTAAATTATTATTATCATAACATTTATTATTATTATTTAAAAAATTGATGTAGGATTTGACATTCAAATTCTAAAATTTTTAGATTATGTTATGTTTTTAAAGAAGATATAAGTTTTATTTTTTCAATTTGATCAATATTAAATATTTATAGTAAACTTTAACAATAAAATAACCTTAAAATTAGATTATTATAATAAAATTTTAAATATAATTAAAATTATTATTCTTATATAAAAGAAATTGATGTAAGATTTTAGGTTCAAATTGTAATATCTCTAAATTTTGTTACGTTTTTTAAAGAAGATATGAGTTTTTTATTTTATTTTATTTGAAACTTAAGCATCAATCGTTTATCAAAGGAATAAGTTTTTTTTTCTTTAGATGGCATAGAGTTCGGGGTTAAACAACTTGCAAATGGGAAAGCTAAGGACATTGAAGGCTACCAAGCTGAAATTTTTAAAATTGGAGGGCCTATCCTTATCCCTCACATACACAAGCTCTTCAGTTTAGCAGTCAAGCAGGGCTTCCCTAAACCCTGGAGACAAAGCCTCATTGTTCCTATTTTTAAAAATGGGGATATAAACATTCCCTCTAATTATAGGACCATTATGATTAGTCCAATTTTAGCCAAGCTTTATGGAATTATTTTGGAAAAGAAGATTAGCCTTTGGCTAGAAAGTCACTGTAAAAGAGCTAAAGGCCAGGCCAAGTTTATGAGATATCACTCAACTGTGGAACATCTTGTTACCTTTAGGATCATTGCAGAGGAGCTCCGCAATACTAAAACCAATCTTTTTTGTTGTTTTATTGACTTTAGAAATACTTTTGACATGGTTTCTAGGAAAAACCTTTGGAATAGGTTGGAAGAGATAAAAGTTCCCCTCGAGCTGAGGGCTGTTGCAATAAGGATGTATGAGAACGTTATTTCTAAGTTTAAAAACATTGAGGGCTGGTCAAAATAGATTAATTGCAATATCAGAGTCAAGCAAGGTTGTCCCTTGTCCCCTACCCTTTTTGGTATATACATTGACAAGTTAGAAGATAGTTTGGAAAAAATAGGTTGTGTCGACCCTACTCTCACTGGTATAGTCATCAATATTCTTCTTTATACAGATGATATCGTTCTTATGGCAAGGAGTCCCCATGATCTTGAAAACCAACTAAGGATCCTCAAGGAGTTTTGCTCCAATATGGGTATGACTGTTAATACTGATAAGACTAAGGTCATGATTATTAAATCCAATAAGATCCTTTATGATACCTTCGTATATGACAACAACTTGGAGGAAGTGAATTCATACAAATATCATGGAATTCATATTCACTACAAGCTCAATTGGAATTATAGCATTGAGAAAAGGATTATTGGGGGATGGAAAGCTTATTATGGGCTTGAAAACAATTGTAAATCAACTGATCTTTGGAGTTGGGATAAAAAGAAACTCTTCTTTGAGACTCTTGTTACACCTGTTATTATTTATGGATGTGAAGTCTGGGGTTGTAGTATCTCTCGTGAATCCTGGAGAAAGATAGAGCAAATACAAAATAATTTTATAACCTATAATCTTAAAATTAAAGTAAATACGCTCTATCCCATCCTCCTCTTAGAAACAAGCCTCTCCCCCATTGAGAGCATGGCTATGACTAGATACATAATGTATAAGAACAATTTAAACAACATGGAAGACAAGAGGCTTCCTAAAATTGCTTCAAAATAGAGTCATAACCTGATCCAGATTTATGTGCGAAACAAATTGATTAACAAACTAAATACAATAAACACAAATATATGAAGAATAACATAGATATCCAGTGAACAATATCTTCTATTGAATAATGAAATAAGTTGAAACTGTAAAACTGCAGAACTTTAACATTTGCTCGAATGGTGGTAGCTATCTCTGAGAAGAGATGTGGCTTCTACGTGCATCCATCTGAGCAGAATGGATTACAATGAGGCTCCAGAGACCTTTTTTATATTACTCACGAATGCCAAAACCCTAGACATCCAAAAACCTAACCCTAGAAGGTGAAATGCCAAAATTCATGTGGGCCCCTATGGGTAAGTTGGTGTAAGTTGGTACCTCAAATTCCCATGGTCGTAACTTTTGCATACAACCTTTGTTTTAGGCACGTGATAGCTCATTGGAAAGGTATTTCAAAGAACTACACATTCTGTCGTCAAACTCTAACTTCGTCTACAATTTGACTGTGGCGGGCCAAAAAAACATTGTTTAGGCCTCTAAAACGGCCCTGGAAGTACAACAAGATGTGCTGACATGAAAACATACAAAATAAGCCAGTTGGATTAGGCAAGAGGCCACCGATATCCACCTGGAGGACGTGTGGGGCTTCAGACAACCCCAAAAGTGTAGAACCCACAATTACAAAGAAGTATAGAAGAACGTGCTGAACAAAAACGAACAAGAGGAGCTAGTTGGAATAGGTGTGTGGCCACCAATATCCACCTGGATCAATCATCCCCCCTTAGGAAGCAATGGTCTCCATTGCATTGAGTTCCCCCATCAGGTGAGGAAACTTCTGTTGGATTTGACCTCGGGTGAGCCACTTGCCTTGATGTAGGAGTTGCCCTGCCTTGACAACCCAATAAAGTTGGATCCTCTGTTGGCGAGTTCCCTCGACATATGTGTTCATTATCTGATCAATGGATGCTTATTCCATGTAGTCAGGGTTGATCTCTGTTGGTGTTAGTTGTTTTGCGATATCTGAGGTGTCCAATAATGGTGGAAAATACGGCCGAAGGAGGTCCACATCGAACAATGGATGCAGGGCAATGCAGGGTGGAGTGTTGAGCTCAAAAGCATTGCTACCCACAACCTTGGTGATAGTGTAAGGCCCATAACGAAGTGGGCGAAGCTTCCGATGGGGCCCGGTTATATGCTCCTTCTACAAATGTAACCAAACTTTGTTGCTAACCTGAAACTGGTGTGGTACCCTGTGTTGATCATGGCATTGCTTGTACTTAGCATTGGATTTCTGCAGAATCTCCTGGAATTGTTGGCGGATGTATTGAATCGGCTCAATGAATCTGGTGGCTTTGTCGATCGCAGAATGAGCATGGGAAGAGCCTGCCTATGTGGTGGCAAGAGGAAGTGCAACATCAATGGGTCCCAAGGGTTGGAATCACAAACCCATCTGAAATAGGCTATGGCTAGTGGAGCTATGGAGAGCCCTGTTATAACTGTGCTGAACATAGAGAAGACTCTCGTCCCATGTATGTGGACACTTAGAATTGTACATGCGTAGGATGTGCACAATCATCCGATTGACGACCTTTATTTGGCCATCTGTCTGGCGGTGGAAAGCAGTGGATTTTGTGAGCTTGGTGTCCAACAGGGACCAGAGACTTGACCAAAATGTGTTGAGGAACTTGTTTTCCTGGTCAGAGATGATGGTCTGTGGTATCCCAAAGTGGACCCACACTTGTTCGAAGAAGATCTTGTTAGTGTCTGCCGCTGTGATATTCTTCTTGCAGGATGTGAGGATGGCCATCTTCGAAAACCGATCAATGACCACAAATACACAATGATTTCCTTTCTTGGTGGACGGAAGGCCCGAAATGTAATCCATTGAGATGGATTCTCAAGGCTTCTCAGGAATAGGAAGAGGGGTGTATAAGCCTTTCTTTTTGATGGTTGGCTTGAAAATGGCACAGACAATGAAATATATGATATACTTGCTGACATCTTGTCGAAGTTTTGGCCAATATAAATGTTTCTAAAGAATGACCACAATTTTCTCCACTCCAAAATGTCCTGCCATCTTACTGTAGTGGGCTTCCCAAATCAGCTTTGCACGCTCGCTTGTAGGAACACAAAGATGGCCCAGGTGGGATAAGAGTCCGTCCTGAATGTGAAAATCGATGGCAGTGGCGCATGTACCCAATAACTGATAGGTGGTGGCGAAGTCTGGAGCTTGCTGATAAAGTTGGGGCCACTCATATGCTTCATGTCCACAGGAATGGAGCACAGTGGTGAGCATAGCCACAAGAGGTCGATTGAGGCAGTCAATGACACGATTTGAGATACATGTCTTATACTTGATGTTGAGGTGGAACTGTTGCAGGTAGGTGGACCAATTCTGATGGCGACCGTTCTACAATTTCCCCCGTGTCTGTATGAACTGCAGAGGCTTGTGATCGGTGTATATGATCGTCTCTTTTCCCATAATGTAATGTTTCCATTGACGATAGGCTTGTACAATGGAATACATTTCCTTGTCATAGGTGGTGTATTTCCGGACAGTATCTGAGAGTGTCTCACTATGGTATGCCACCGGATGACCGTGTTGAGTGAGAATTGCGCCCACAACATAGTTAGATGCATCATTCTCAATCTTGAACGATTGCTGCAGATTGGGCAAGGAGAGTACTGGAGCTGAGCACAAGCGATGCTTCAAATCATTGAATGCTTGTTGTTGTTCCTTCCCCCACATGAACTTGGCCTTGCCACTGCCCTTGGTTGTCTGGCTGATGGCCCATGCAATATGGGAAAATCCCAACACGAACCGTCGGTAGAAGTTGGCTAATCCCAAGAAGCTCTGAAGCTCGGTCAGTGTGGTCGGAGCTGGCCAGTCACAGATGATTGCAAGTTTTAAACTTGTGAAGTAAATCAATGCATATAGATTCTTAAGTAAAACATAATTTAATCAATCACTCATACACATAATACACATAGATTTTATACCGGAAACCCTCAACCGAGAAAACCTTTATTATATTCATTATATCAAATTTCACCATTCACCATACAATATATACAATGTTTTTAGGTATTCCGTAGATACCAAAACCCTAATCCCTTAATACGAGATTAATTTAGAAAACCGCTAAAAATAACAAAAACCACCCAATTTTTTTTTTCGAGGCATTGCCCCAGGCTACCGCCTGTTGCCGAACCTTGCATGTAACCAAGGGGGGGCATACCTGCCCCCTCTGGGACCCCCCTAGGAAAGCGCCCAACACACACGACACATAAATCACTACTAGAGGGATCGTTAGACACAGTTGTCATATCTGACGCGCCCACACACACACATGCAAAGAATATAACACATACTCAACATTCTCCCACTTGTTGTTTTATTTGCATCCAGGGGTCCAGGGGATTATATAGTCAACAATCCAGGGCAACAATGCCCATTGTTAATCTACACCAGGAGAACTTTTCTGTG
>SNQJ01S0070394.1:4286-16434 GCA_010110895.2 Picea sitchensis | reverse complement strand
CCAACCTATACCCATATTAGATCTCATTTTCAAAATATTTGTCACACTACCAACCTTCCTAACTTCTTAACTCAACAAAAATATGGTGATTTTGGAAAGCTTCTCTTAATGTTTTTCGAGCAAGAAAATTTGGTCTTAGTAGACTTTAATCATCATCATCTTATTTATTAATTATAAATTATAAAATATTTGATTTTTTTTTCTATTCATAAAAAAAGATAATAAATTTTTATATATAATAATTTTTTTTTTTTAATTTTTGTGTAATTTAAATCTTTCTAAATTATAAAGATTTTAAACATTTATATTTTTTAATTCCATTTCTTATATTTTATATTATAGTAGGAAAATTTATCTAGATTTGTTACTTACTTAGAGGAAAACCACATCAATAAGGGGACAATTTTTCACTTCTATTAAATACATACATGTGTTTTGGGTTGTTAACCTAATTCCTTAGATCAAAGAAAAACAAACTCTGAATCAAACATAAATAGTTTTAGGTTATATTTCAAAACTAAATTCAATTTATAAATATTAAAATAATATTTCAAATTCTTTCTCTAATTAAAAATAATCTAAATTCTAAAAAAATAAAAATAAAAATAAAAATAAAATTCAACTACTTGTATGAAGAAATTCTAACAAACATACAATTTATAAAAGTTTTAACTACCTATACCAAGTAAGGATTAAAAAAAAGAGAGTTGTTATTAAATTATAGGAATTCGTAATTATATATTATTTTATAAAATTTTAAAGTAATAAAAGATTTATAATATTTAAAGTTATTGTTTTGGTTTTTTATTGATATAATGTTAAGATTTGGACTTTCTAAATAATTTATTAAAAAATGTCAACATCTATAAAAATTATTAAAATTATAACAATGAAATTATGTGTTTTTAATTAGTATTTAGTCTTAATTTTATATATTCATTTGATAATACTTTTATATTTTTAATCTTACGATAATTAGATTATAATTAGATTATATATTCTTAAAGTTGTTTAATTGTTATATAAAATGTTTTTTTTTTTAGGAATGTGGTCATATAAATTTGTTGTTTAAAATTTATTTCTGAATGTAAAACTGGATTCATCATTCTCAAAAACTTTTGGAGCATTCAAATTATACATAAATAATCACTCAAATCTATGAATCTAACAACTTCTCACCAAATACTATCTTTAATTATAATTTTAATATAATCTATATTATTTCATATCCTTACAATAAAACCATTTAACATACTATTTGATTATTATAATCAATTATTTAACATAAACATATTCGATAACATTACATTAACTTAGGTAACTTAGGGGTCAAATCCGATTAATGTGATTAGATTTTGAGGGTTTATGAAAGAGACACCTACAAAAATTCCAACCAGTAAACACGCTAACCCCATAAAACATTACATTGCCTTATAAAAATATGCATAAAATGATAAATGATGATTAATCAGAAACATTGTCATATTAATTAACGTCTCCAAAAAAAAATTGCATGGTCCATGACACCGGGTGAATGAATGCTCACACGTGCGAGGGCCCTCAGCCCGTGCCTGTGAACTTGAAAGAAAGAATTAGTTGAAGAAAGTAATATCGATTCAGTTACCCTTTATGTCAACATTTTCTGTCATCTGCCGTAATCTCGATTTTCCCGTCCCTCTGGCGGGCCAAGCCGTTGTCATTCGTTTTTCCGTTTCTCGACATCCGAAATTCAGCATTCAAAGGCCATCAATTCTCAACAAAATAGACGTTGAGCCGTCGACGGGAAAGTCATAGTTGGGTATACTACGAGTGTTTCAATACGTTCTCGGAAAATTCCGAGTCAAAGTTCAGAAAGTGATCTGGTACTTCTGTCAACGACGTTATTTTCAGACGAGAAATCCATATGCCCATTTCTTTCTACGCCATTTATGACACTCTGAAGGTTGATTTTCAGTTTTCCGTCTTTTGACGGTTTTTTCTCGCAAGTCTCAGAACATCTGAAATATGTAGGAATGGAGTGGAGAACTGCTGTATTAAAACTATTATTATTTTTCCTGTTCAATTTCCATCGTAACAGGACAATGCTGGAACTATTTCATGAAGAACAATGACTACCATGAAACCCTGTGGCTTAAAATATAAGCTACCCGGGTCAGTTCTCCTGTTCATTTCTTGCTGGTTTCTGTCAAATGTGGCCTTCTCTGAGGCTTCTCAGAATGAAGAAAAACAGGTTCTATTAGACTTCAAGAGCAATATTAACAGAGACCCATTAAAGGTTTTGCGGTCATGGAACCCTTCTGATGAATCCCCGTGTAACTGGACCGGTGTAAGCTGTGATGGAGACGGCAATGTGGAGAAAATTCTGTTTCATAACAGCCAGCTTAGCGGTTCCCTGAATTCCTCTGCCATAACCAAGCTGAAGCATCTGCACACGCTGTCTTTATCTGGAAACGATTTTAGCGGGCAAATTCCGGTGGAGTTGGCGGAGATCGGCTCCCTGTGGAAGCTGAATCTGAGCCGCAATGGGTTCTCTGGGCCTGTTCTGCCAGATTTGGGGAATTTGTACAGCTTGCGCTTGCTAGATTTGTCGGATAATTTCCTAACTGGGAATATACCCAGTGCCCTCTTCAAGAACTGTGCAAGATTAAGGTACTTCGCATTGGCTAATAACAATCTGTCTGGTCCGATTCCGGGTGAAATGTCGCAATGTGGGAGGCTGGTGGGGTTCGATCTCTCGTTCAATAGTCTTGACGGAAACTTTCCCAGTCAAATCTGCATTCCAAGTTCTATGGCTCATGTGAACGTTAAAAGGAATTTTCTTATGGGATTTTTGCCTGACGAATTGGGGGACTGCGAAAACTTGCAATTCCTGGATGTGGGCAGTAATTTGTTCTCTGGGTCTCTGCCTTCTAGGCTTCTCAGTTTGAGAAATCTCGAATACTTGGCTGTAGATGAGAATTCTTTTACTGGGGACCTTCTTCCTGATATTTTAGCTCTGCCCAGCTTGAAATACTTTGATATTTCTCACAACAAGCTTTCTGGTGAAATCCCTGTGATTACAAGCTGCGATGGGGTTCAGGCAATCTATATCTCTGCAAATAATTTAACAGGCAGTATTCCTGCTAGTATCAGGACATGTAGAAATCTTGAGGTTCTTGATTTGAGCAGCAACGGGATAAGTGGCAACATTCCTCCTGAGATAGGGAGCTTGGCCAAATTATCTATACTCAAACTTGGGGGAAATGGTATAGAGGGTACAATTCCTTCTGAGATTGGAGATATTGTGTTTCTTCAGCTACTTGACTTGCACGATCTGCATTTGACGGGTACTATTCCTGCAGTGATGTCTAATTGCAGATTTCTGTTAGAGCTGTAAGTGCCAATTCCTTGAACATTTTCAATTTTGTGTACAAAGAACATAGAATCGATCCCTGCATTGTTAGAGTTCCACAAAATATGGGTTTTCTTATGAATCTAAAATTAGGAAAAGTCATTGTTGGGGTGTTTGATAGTTTGTTGCGTAATTGTAGTTGGGCAATTTCAGTTTAACGTCTAGCCATGTATTAAATGTAGCTTAACATGACCCACTTGAGTTTTAAGGCACTTGGACATGAAGTTCCTATCAACCCAACTTGAGGACACAAGTAGAAATCAAAGTTTCTAGGATGACAAACTTAAGTGTTTACAATAGTTCCTGGATGTTTATTGCATGTACGGTGCTTTGATATTATGATGAAATTAAAGAATTTTTATTGGAAATCTAGGTCTGAATTGATGAACTTGATTCTTAGGTGCTCAATTTTTGACTTGAGATGAAATTTTGGCCTCAATAGATTCAATTTGGATCTTTATGAATCAATATTATTCATTTTGAACATGACCTGTTGGAGTTGAAGTCAAATTCTTGTTTTTCCTTTTGTGGGTGGTTTTGCAGTGATCTCTCAGACAATAGTTTAGATGGCCATATCCCTGAGAAGATTTATAATATCACATATCTGAGGAGGCTAGATCTCCATGGTAACAGAATCAATGGCAGCATTCCTTCAATGCTCGGGAACCTCACTAATATGAAATATCTAGATTTGTCAAATAATAGACTATCTGGAATGATCCCTTCATCACTGGGCAACATGACTCAACTGGGTTTTTTTAATGTTTCTTTCAACAACCTTCAGGGCCCTATACCGAATAATTCTGTAATGCATAAGTTTGGCAATGGATCCTTTATTGGGAATAAAGAATTATGTGGACCTCCGCTGGATACACCTTGCATAGCACCCTCGCCAGCTCCATTGAATGGACCGAGTGGAAGAACCAGGGTGTTGACTGTTTCTGCGATTATTGCCATAGTAGCTGCTGCAATAATAGCTGTAGGTGTGTGCATAATTACATTGATGAATGTGAGGGCCCTTAGGAGAAAAAAGACAGAATTGCTTGTCTACGAAAGCACACCTCCTTCTCCAGATGCTAATCTGATTATAGGCAAACTTGTTCTCTTCAGCAAAAGTTTGCCATCAAAATATGAAGATTGGGAGGCAGGGACCAAAGCTTTACTTGACAAGGAGTGTTTTATTGGAGGTGGTGCTATTGGAACCGTTTACAAAGCAACTTTTGATGGAGGATTATCTATTGCAGTAAAGAAGCTGGAGACATTGGGCAGAATAAAAATCCAAGAAGAGTTTGAACAGGAAATCAGTCGTCTTGGTAACCTTCAACATCCAAATCTTGTTGCGATACAAGGATATTACTGGTCATCAACTATGCAACTCATTTTGTCAGATTTCATTTCCAATGGAAACCTTTACCATCACTTGCATGAAGTTCGTCCTGGGAACACATCCTTATGTTGGGGCAGACGTTTTAGGATTGCCCTGGGCACTGCTAAAGCACTTGCTTACCTCCACCATGATTGCAAACCTCAGATATTACATTTTGACATAAAGTCCTCTAATATTCTTATTGATGATGATTTTGAGCCTCGACTATCAGATTATGGACTCGGCAAATTGTTGCCAATGTTGGACTCTTATATATCAAGTAGGAAGTTCCATACTGCTGTTGGCTACGTTGCTCCAGAACTTGCTTGTCAGAGCTTGAGGCTAACAGAAAAATGTGATGTATATAGCTTTGGGGTGATTGTATTGGAGCTTATTACAGGTCGGAGGCCGGTTGAAAGCTCTGAGTCAGAGGTGGTCATTCTGTGTGAGTATGTGAGATCCTCTCTTGAACGAGGGGAAGGAGCATCATGTATCGATCCCAATTTACAGCAACGACCTGAAAATGAGGTCATGCAGGTCTTGAAACTTGGACTTATTTGCACCGCTCAGACACCATCAAGAAGACCTAGCATGGCAGAGGTTGTTCAGGTTCTTGAGTCAATCAAACCCAATTCAGATTTGTGATATGAACATATACATTCAGATTTTTTAGGGGGCTCTCATTCAGCTCCCTGTAAAGGGTAGAAGTATTTCGATTTTTATGCATTTCTATCAAACAGGTTTGAGATTTTTTCTCTTTAATGAAAGTCTAACACTCTATTTGTTCAAGAATGACCTAGATCATTCGATTTATCTGTTGGACTGGATACTCCTATGTGCAAATTAGTCTTTTTGTAAAATCAGTTGGGAGGACTTTGGGGGTAGGGGGTGGGGAAGGAGTGTTATTTATTCGTAACTTTTGTTTATTCTTTACATTTGCTTCTTTAATTTTTTATAAATCTGGTTCACTCCAGGGTATATGCAGGTATGAAGAATGATTGTGTTTTTGTTCTTGATGGGATTTCAAAAGACATCTGTTGCATTAATGGGTCACAACAAATGCCCGAATTTCACTTTGTACTTCATTATGCGAGTGAACTGCTTCAATTACAAACATGAACAAGTATTTATTGAAAGATATATCGCCCAAGTCTCTTGGAGCATATGAGCAATTGCAACTCTGCTTAAACTTGGCAAGCTAAGGGTTTCTCATATTAGTTTCTTCAGTTCCTAAAAAATGGACATTTCTGAAGCTAGGCATTGAGCATGGTTACACAGGATTAGATTTCAGTTTTTTCTGTGTAAGCCCTCTTAAAAATTCCACACACATATAATACTTGTAAAAGTTGTATCTGTGCCAAATTAAGTGTAAAAGTTGTATCTGTGCCAAATTAAATTCTGGCAACTCTTAGATATGCAGAACTAGAAAATTTGATCTGGATGTTTTGCAGATGAAAGAGAGCGCTTTTCTTTAACCTTCTGGGTACCACCCAAAACCAGAGCATGTGTAGCATTCCATGTTACTTGCAAAAGCTTTGGGTAATTGGAGCTGGCTGGTCTTTTCGAAGGATATATGATATTTGGTTGCAAAGTATTTTAAACCCGGCCCAATTGTTAACCCCCTGGTGTAATTGCAAACATACAAGTCTGTTAAAGGGAAAGAACAAAAGAATAGCATGATAAGTCGAATTTCAGTGGAGACAGAGGTTAAACATTCACCTCAACCAGTTCCCTGTTACCTCGGTAACGAGGTCTAATTAGCATCGATAGTAGGCAATGAGTGGTTGTATGGGAAAAATGATAAATCCCTCAGGGCTGTGATCAATCGAGAATGTTAACTGTGCCTAATGACGGCATTGCTGGGTCTATTATTGCAATTGACTTTGAAGCCACGTTTTACTGTTATTCAGGGAGGTTCAACTCTGCCTGATATTGATTCTAATTCTTCCCATAGTTCTATCGTTTCTTGACAGAATTATTAATATAGGCTGAAGATATTTGATCCATATATCAATACCGCTGAAACATCCTTTATCTTATTGTAAACTATTTCTTATCTCTATTTTCTCTCTTCCATCATTTTATTTTGCTGGAAGTGCTTCTATAAACATGCCCTGAGGGGCTGCATTGTATAGAGTGGACATCCTTTAACTTAGGCGCGAGGCATGATTGGTTCTTTTTTCTACCATAATCACCCGTAACTTGCACTCGGCCTCATCTCTTTGGAACTCGACTCTGGTAGATGGGTTAATAGATGGAATTCAACTTTGAAGAGAGGAGAGACAAGTTCAGTTTTTTATAATATTTTAAAAAGTTTATAAGCTTGTGATATCAAACAGCCATGCCTCTGATGTGGGAGATGCCATATTTCTCCACAGTTTGGATGGAGGTATGCTAAATTTTTATTTGGTTTTTGCGAGTTTCAAAGCTTCAAACAAAGGACCGGAAATGCAAGGGAAAAGATTACACAGCCATATTCAATTGCCGGCGAAAGTGTCTTCTTTTAGATTTGCATCCAGCACGAAATATTTGTATTTCTATGTACTTAAAGACTCGCATTTACAGGTCTATACGGAAGGCAGATCATCCCGATGTATTTTATAAATGTTTGTAGTTCTATGTACTTGAGGCTTGCAGTTACATGCCTATAGAGAAGGCAGATGATCTTGATGTATTTTATGATTTTATATAGTCCTTGTATGCACAACAATAATGCGTTTTGTATATTGTATAGGCTGTATACAGATGATAATGATTACTCAGTGTGCTTATTTACCCATATAAAATCTAAACTAAAAACTTATTATTATTTTAATTAAAAAAATATTATTATTAAATTGTAAATTTTATTTAAAAAAATAATAATTAATATAATAAAAAATTTAGTAATTTTGTGGTTATTTTTGAAATTGCTAAATGGATATATAAAAAAATAATTGACAAAGAATATTTTGTCAAGTATTTTCTCAAACATCATATTTTCTCAAATATGAATTTTCTCAAACATCATATTTTCTCAAATATGAACATATTGCATACCATTAGATTGAACATCTATATAATTTTTAAATTGAAATATTGAAAATATTTTTACTTTACTTTAATTTTTAAGTTGAAATATATTTTTTTTTAAATAAAAAGAAGAAACTTATATTATATCATGAGTGTATAGTTGTGAGTGGTTTGGTAGCCACATGTTCTGCTACAAAAGGGAAACTAGAACAGGTGGCTCCAAGCGAAGATAGATCTATCCTGGTTGTAATATTGTTTACAAAATTGTACAAAAATGCTGAAAGTTTCAACTGGAACTTCGTTCCAACTTACTAACCTAAGGGCCGCCATTACTAAGCTAACTACATAACTATAAAAAAGATTTAAAACTGTAATTCACAAAAAACAGAGTCTGGGGTAGGTCGCGTCAAGCCAATGGGGAACCTGGGTGTCCATGAGAAGTGAAGGCCAGGACGAACTTCTGCTTGCAAGTGGGGCAACGTGTTGACATTGGAGCGTCTGAGAAGGCCTCAAACAACAGATACAGTCGCTGGTTGATTATGGTCTATTCATGCATCTGCTCGTCCTGTCGCTGCCGTATATCAAAAAGGAGCTCAAGATGCTCCGTTGCCAAATAGTGGGTGTGGTGTGAGCTCTTCTCGCCGCCTTCTGTACCTGTGTTTTCCCCTTCTTTTAATAATTGCCATTTGGGAGGGATTTCCTCCTCCACAATGCATCCTCCTTCCCACCAGTGAGGCTGAAACTTGGGGACAGAAGGACTTGAGAGGCAAGTCTTGGAGGGTGACCCAATCTTGTTCACCAGGCTCGGGCCTGGTTGCGAGGCAGAAGGAGGTCCAATGTCAATCGACTTCGTGCTAGAGTGCTGGATAGGAGGTGGTGCCTCCCCTTTGTCCAAGTTGAGGCCCTGAGGTGTCTCTGCCTTCGAAGTGCTGGCCGGAGAATGAGGAGGCAGCTGTGGAGATTGCACTGTGGGGGACAAGGTCTCCTCTTTTGGAATGCACAAGGAGGTCTGAGTCACCATTATTGGGGTGCGCAGAATGCACTGAGTGTTGCTCGTGTGTTTGCAGGGGCGACTAAAATGGGCAAGCAAAGCTCGCTGGGAGGCTATGAGGCGATTGTCACAAGTGATGGCATTCTTGTTTTTGCTGGCTCGCCTGGACTTGCCGCATTCCCGGGGCATGGTGGGAAGAAACACAAGGATAGTGGGGGGGCGATGCTGGTCAAGGGAGACTCGAATGGCGCATAGAGTGTGAGCAGAGAAGTTAGGAGGGTCGAGAGATACAGTGCTTGAATGATAGCTTGCAACAAACAAAAGAAAGAACACACCTTGGTCAGTTTTAACATCACGGGAGGCCATTGAAGTCCCTCCCATCGCCATTGAAGGCTGATAGGATTGGTTCGGGCTCTTGGTACCCGTGGTATGGCTGGAGCGCTTGTCCAGGCGCACTGAGTTAAATGCCATCAAGGTTTGCTGCATGGGGAATTAAATCATCGAGGGTGGCGGCTTGGGACATTAACTCCCTTCGCTATCTGTCCCTTGCCATCTGTCCCCCTTCTCTCGCCCCGTGTCACCCCATCCGGGTTTTTTAAGTTGAAATATTGATAAGATTATTAATTTAATTTAATTTTGATACAATAAGATTGAATATTTATATAATTTTTAAATAAGGTTGAATATTTATATAATTTTTAAATTGAAATATTGTTGAATTTAAAAAAAAATATATTTGTAATAACAATTAGTTTATGGAATCATCATATGCAAAACAATAACATTGTAATAAAGTAATAAAAAAGACGGATACAAAAATTAAAAGGTAATATAAAGGAGATTGTTGAAGTTTAACGAACACTTTAATAATCAACCATTTTAAATTTGTTAATTTCAAGTGGTATTTCTAAATTTACTCACACTAATTGCATTGATAAATACTTACTAAAAACTTGAACTTACAAATTGTACAAAATTAACTTTGATCTAATCTTGAATTCACAACTATAATTCTAACACTCACCCTTATAGCCAAGATCCAATTAATAAGTAACTATCTAAGCACTCTCTTCTTCCAATTTGTCAAACCTACATGCAACCACCTCTTCCATGCATGCAAATGATTGAAGAGTACTTCAATCTCCATCTTTTCCTGTGTAGAAAGAAATATCAAAGCTTGATCAGGCCTTCTTGGTCCACCTAAGAGACAAACTTCAGAACATCATTGATGCATACTGAAAAACAATATTTTTTTGGGTAGCCTTTTCAATATACATTTTGGTATACCCTTCATCAAATCACACCATTTGAAATAATTTGATGTCAATATCAACAACAACAATATTTATTTTTATCATCGACGTCATTAAGATTCAGGAGATCTACAACCCTATTTTGTAGTTCCAAGCATTGTGATCCTACTCATCACACTATAAACATTTACGTTTATTCTTCTTTGCATTCAAGCATTTCCAATGGGATTTCTTCACATTTGTAAACAATGCTTGAGAGGTGTCACAAACATAATTGTCACTGCTCCTGATTCTCCTTTCCTTGAGAGCAATGATCATTGTTCCTAGAGTTTGAGGCGATAAATTACCAAGAGTGAACACAACATTACTAATGATGACAACAAGCCTTTCAATAAAATCACCTTTATACCATCTATATCAACTAGAGCTCCTATACCCACTATTTAATCAAGATTTAAGATTATTAACATGATTAATGTCAATCTCACTCTCATATTCAAATCATGCAGTGAATTTATTAAAACTAAAACTAAAACTAAAAAAATGAATGAATATATATTGGCGTGATAAATATTTGGGAAACAAACTCAACTTCAAATTTTTATTAACTATATAAAACTGTACAACAAGATATGAACAACATAAATTCCAATGCATATAGCGACTGATCAATCCGTTTTCAAATTGAAGACATTGTGCAATAATCTAGTAATGCAATACAGATGGTTTGGTCTCCCATTTTTTCATATTTTCTAAATTTTACATAAATGTACAAACTTTGGGAAGAATGCATAGTGTGAGGGAAATGGTTCATCATCATTATTAGGTTTCCACACATGACAATGTGCTTAGTTGTCCATCCACATTACCACATGTTCCCTATTTTGGCCCATGTTTGTGACAAGGACTAGTGTGCCAATGTGCCAAGGTTGCACATCAATCTATTAGCATGGTCGAACTTTGGAACTACACAAGTAGAAATATTAGTGCATCTGCAACACAACACCATTTTTCCACTATGATCTATGGAATCATTGTCCACTGCAATGTACATCTCACATTGATGAGTTTGCATGACTCTATACATATGACACAATCACCAAATTTGCATGCCCATACTAAAAAGGTTCTTCGGGTGAGCTCTCATTTGTATGACTCTTCCAGTGATATATTTAGTCAATGTTTAACTTCTTCTAGGATCAAACCTCTCCATCTAGGAGTTTTTGGACCCCAATATTTGTCCTACCTTGCTTAATTTTGTTGCAAGGTGTACCATTTATCCATTTGGGGAATTTGTTCCTTAATACTAACCCAATAAAGTTTCACGAATGCTTATCTAATTACCTTCTTTTTAAACTAATCTCCAACTCCATGCAAAATTTATCTACAATATCTTTAGGAATCGATGCAACATATTCTTCATCGTTATTTTTCAACATCAACGACTCATAGTGCTTCAAGGGATCCACATTGAAAAGTAGACAAATAACTATGCAAGATGATAAGTCCAACTTGTACACATTCTCTCCAGTGTACTTGATAATGGTGTAAGGGCTATATCTAAGCAACAATCTTTCTGTGTCTCCTTAAAGAGCCTATGAAGGTAAAGACAAACTCTCTCTCCTACTAAAAATTGATTATCCATATAGTGTTGACCATGTCCGACCTTGCACTGGCACTGACTCTTATGAAAATCTTCTTGAATTTGATCATGGATATTCCAGATACAATCAATACAACTTATAACATAGCCATGTGCAACAATCTCCTTCATCGTCATTTCCTCTAGGATAGGACTCATAATGGACAATGGATGCTTCAACAAAAAACTAGTGCACACTTTACAAACTGAAGAATCAACTACATTATGCACTATGTGATTGTAATTGTTCTAGACAAATGGGGATGCTGGCATCCCGTTTCTTTGAATGCTTGTGATTTTGAAAGTTGCAACCGTTGAAGTATGGTACACTCTAAGGATAGAAGACAATACTTGTAGTGTACCAATTCACTACCCAGGTTCACCCAAACCTCTCAATTTACCATTCATTACATGGATTTAAAAACAAATGCATTTAACCAGAATTAAACACACTTAATTCACAGAGTAAAATATATATAAGTTACTGTTACCA
>SNQJ01S0070393.1:20186-58850 GCA_010110895.2 Picea sitchensis | reverse complement strand
ATTCAATTTATCATTTACATCACATATTCATACTTATGAGTTTTGCCATAGTCCTTGGCCAGTTCAGTTATATTTACAATCTGGGGGAAACAAGGTGTTACACCGTGAGCAACTCTCCCAGGTGAGAGAGTTTGCTGGGAAGTGAGTTCTCCTGGAAGAGAGTCCTGTAGCAGCTACAGTACTCTGAGACTTCTAGTCTAGCCTGTTGCTGAAGCCCAAGGTAAGGGAGGTGTACTAGCTAATGGAATTGTATTAGTGAAGGTGTACCCTCTTGGGGTGGAGCAGGCGTGTGGGGAATGAGGGTCTATAGGTTGTGGGCGTAAGTGGCTCCTGGGATAAAAGATCCTTCTTGTTGTTTTGTGCAACTTCCTTATTGTCCTTACCAGGCCTAGAATTCCCTTGCCCGGTGGAGTTTAGTCCCAACTCGGGGGTGACCCACTGTTGAGTGTGATGAGAAATGTGGTATAAGGCTGGGAGGTTCGTGGAAGGTCTGCACACAGTTGTTGGTTTTACTCAAGTTAGAAGATAAGTATCATTTCAGTGCTTTATTATGTATGTTATGCATGTCTGTGTTTCTTGAAATGTATCATGTGTTCCGTTGCATGTGGAATTAATGTCAATTCCATTTGAATCTGTATGGTAGCAGTAACTCTGTGTTAATTGTTTTAAGATTCATTAAAATGCATGTCATATATATATATATATATATGTTCTGAGAAGTGGCATTTCTCGGCCTGTTGGTGGCCAGGGACGTTACAATTTGGTATCAGAGCTAAGTGAAGTCTATAAGAAGTGGCGTTGCCCATCCTGTTGGTGGCTGGGAAAGTTACAACAATGATTATGGACACCCTTTTGCAACAAAAAATGCAAATTCAAGTCTTGGAAGCAAAATGTTCAATGCTAAGGAATATGGTTTGTAATCTTAATAAAGGCTCTCAATCTATTTCTTCTAATTTCAAAATGTTAGTGAAGTATGTCTCTGACAAACCCAATGAAGAGGAAACAATCCATCAATTTCTTGAAGACATGGACTTGGGAAATAAGGAACCATAGCCTACTCATATGGTTTTCTTGTGTTATGTAGAACAATTCTAATTTTAAGTGTTTTTTTTAGAGTTTATGCTAGTAGAAACCTTTTGAAATTCTCTACAAAGGATAATCTAGACTTCTTTGTACTTGACACACACTACTTCATGGTTATGTTGGTTCTTGTTTTAAGAGATGTCATCTTTTTTGTTTTATTATGCTGACTAGATTAGCTATAACTTGTTTTTAATACAAGATATTATTTGTTTATGTTGAAAAAAATATCCAAAGTTAAGATGGATTTACATTGGTTACAATTGTGATCATAGATTCATGTTTCAAGCTCATGGCTTCATATTTTTAAAAAATACATTTTTATGTTATTTATCTTCATTAGGGATATTTAATGTTCACATTGTACATTTTTACTTTTTTTTTTTTTTTCAACTATGTCTATTGGTGTGAAGTTAGTGAAGACTCCAATGAAACCAATTGTCTAGCTTCCTAAATTCATGGTAATTGATTTCCGAGGTTTGAATTACGTCAAAGTAATGAAACGTTCCCAACATTTCGAGTGAATGCTCCATTTATCATCAAGATATAAAAATAGCTTTGTAAAAATAGAAAAGAGAGAGCCATCAATTATCATTAAATAGGACAAAGATGCTAAGTTAATCATTTGTACTCCTATATCTACAGCTGCCACAAGTGAAGCATGATTGGGTAATACACCAATTTGACCACTATTAATAGATAAGATTATTTCTTGAACTTCTAAATCCCAAATGACTCGATTAGGAGACAGTACACGAAGATTTAAGATCATTTTCAAAATGTTACCATAGGAGATTTAGTTGGATTAACATAATAATCAATCAATATAAAAATATGAGAATAAGATAATATGGTCAAAGTTTATAAAGATATATTAATGTAATCCTATTAAAAAAAAGGAGATATGGAAGAGCAATACCAAATAAATTAATTAATAGGATGCAAGATGAGAAGGATGGGTAAGAGTTAATAACCTTGTAATGTAAGATGAGAAGGATTAGTAAGAGTTAATAAAATTATAAATAAAATAAAGATAAGGGATAAGCAAGGGTCTTAAACTATAAATAAAATAAAGATAAGGGACAAGCAAGGGTCTTAAATGGGAATAAAATTAATGGCAAGCAAGGGTTTTAAAGGGGAATAAAATAAATGGTAGGGAAGATAGAATAACAAATAAGGAGGGGGAATTAAAATAGAAAAGGTTTATAAGTATGAATAAAAAAAATTAATTGGATTTAGTTCAAGTGATTGTAGGATTGAATGTTATTCTCTTTACTTAGGTTCTATTTTTGTAAGTGATACGTTGAGTTTACAATGAGTGTATTATTGTAATGATCTTAATCCTTGTTATTGATCCAACCTTGTTCCTTAAAGAATCTAAATTTTACCTTGAGTTCCATCCTCCAAATAAAGATAAATGAAAGAAACCCAACCTTATGTCCTAAATAATCTAGGTTTAACCGTAAATACCATCCTCCAAATAAAAAAAAGAAAAAAAAAGAAAAAGAATATGAAGAAAATCTACACCTCTCATTTCTCTTCTTTATTTTTCTTAATGATTATATAAATTGACTTTTCTTATTTTTACTTATAACTATTCCCATTTAAGGAATAAAAGCCTTTTTTTTCCTTGTCTTTATTTTATAAGCCTTGTTTGTCCCTCGTCTTTATTTTATTTATAATTTTATTAATTATTAATTCTTATTAATCATTCTCATTTTACGTTATCCTAATAATTACTTAATTCTTTATTTCTCTCCCTTTTAATTACTTAATTCTAAATTTTTCTTCCTTGTTTCCTTTTTTAGGATGCTAATAATATCTCTTCATAAACTTGGACCATATTCTCATATTTTTATATTAACTAATTATTATATTATTTTGATCAAATTTCTTCTTTCTTGTTTTTTTAAAGATGTTAATTATGCTGAAAGGCGTATACTTATTGGAGATGGGTACAATTAATGATTTTTTAATCTTAAATTATAATCTGATGGCTACACATTGAAGATGCCCGTATATTTTTAGTCATCCTCCAAAATCAACGAGTCAGATTTATTGTTGATAACTTCCTTGCATTTATGAACGCATCAATTAACCTGTTTACTTTTTAACATGTACCTAATCATAATAAGAAATTACTGTAACATCATATGATTGCCACGTTTAAATAATTAACCTTTGAGATTACCACGTTTAACAGACACTCCTTCAACTTCATTCTTGGAAATTACACGTATTAGACAAGCCACATTTCCATGCTATCACAGATTTAATCAACTGTCCATGCATTTCCTCTACCTCGGATTTCCTCAGCTGTAAGCCTTTCGACGTTCACCAACCACGAGTTAGCGGCTGTGCTAGTAATATCTCTTCATAACTTTGACCATATTTATATTTTTATATTAACTAATTATTATATTAATTTGACCAAATTTTCTCTTTCTTGTTTTTTTTTTAAGAATGTTAATAATATCTCTTCATAAACTTTGACCATATTTTTATATTAACTAATTATTATATTAATTTGACCAAATTTTCCATTTTATTTTTAGTATAAACTATTAAATCTTAATCCCATATAATATTAATTAATTGATGATTCTTTCTTTTCTAATTTTATGAAGCTAGAGTGTTCACTCAAAATATTAAGAACTTATTACTTTGACATAGTTCAAGTTTATAAAACTAACTACCATGATGATAAACTATGAAAATATGTATTCTTAAATTCAATCAAAAGATTTGTTTCCCCAAATCCATTTATCCATGTCATGACTTCATCTCCTAGATATTGTTAATTAAAACACCAAGGGATTGATTTTTTGAAATCTTTTATTTTCAATTATCAATAAAATGTTTAAATGATTTTTTTTTGTAAGACATGGCAACATTGCAGCTCAATATTACTCCATGTTTATTAAGCACATGAATGTTTATTAGGCACATCAAACCTTAGTTTGAAATGTCTACACAAATTACTCAATATCACTCCATATTTATTAGGCACATGAGTTCGCAACTTAGCTTGGATGGTCTACACAAATTATCAAAGTTAATTGCAATCTCTTTAAAGCATTGTGGCCTAGTTGTTTGTGTCTCACTCTTTAACTAGAACTACTCTCCAAACCCCCCCCTTCGCTTAATTTTTTATGAACTTTACAACGTGTGAGACATGGTATTCTAGAATAGCCTTCAAAACCATACAAGATAGATAAATCCTTTCACTTTATAGTTCATTGTCAAGTAACTTATTGAATTTAGTTGATACTTTTCCAAAGTTGTCACTGTTACTAATTCTACGAAACACACATTAATTAAAGCCTCATTTCAAATCAAAGCCTACATGAGAACTATAAATAGAAAAAGAAAAACCTTCAACATATCTAATGGGCATGGAGAGGGACATAAATAAGGACTACGACACACAACCCCACAACCCATAATAGGCAAGGTTTATGAAAAATCACAATATGGAATCTCCTAAACTTTACCCAAAGTAACAAATTGCCACTATCTCGTATAAACTAATTAAACAATGTTAGTATTTATTTAACAAAACACTTCAAGTTATCTAAGATCTAATATATCTCTACTATACATTCCATATGCCACTATGAAATAATCATTCATCTCCCATAATGATAATGAAAAACATATCAAATTTAATTCTATTTATTAATATATGTTTTTTAAGAAAATCCTTTCTATTGTCTACTAACTCTCTTTGACAAAATGAGCTACTAGATTTGTCTCTACACAAATATAGTTGAGCAAGTATTATTACTTAAAAGTCTCTCAAATCAAAGTATCCTGTATCCTGGAGGATATCTCATACAAAACTTATGAACATCTAAGAAGGATTCATATGAACAAGACCCTATATTTGATGGTTGATAAATGAATGAACATGATAAAATAACAATTATACATATGAAACTAAAAGCAGGGTTTTACTTGGGGCTCGATATTACCCCATGTTTATTAGGCACACAAGTTCACACCTTAGGCAAGAAGGTATGCACAAATTACTCAAGTTAATTATAAGTCCTTTATCACCACAACCTAGTTACTTTCACTTTCTAGTTAGATTAACTTTCCAAATCATTCTCCTTAATATGAATTGTGCATTAGAACATATTTTTGTGTGTGTTTTAGTGTTTTTCGAGCAACCAAAGCATAATTAAAGTTTTTTTTAAAATGTATTGAAGTGTCACATTGCATTGTTGTTTTGTCTCGCAACCAAAGAATCTATCAAAACACCCTGTTTTTTTAATCTGGATTGAGAAATTTTATAGGGTTAGGGTTCTCCAATGGATCAGACTATGCGATTTAATTATCCTATGGGGTTAGGGTTCTCCCATAGGAGTGTGTGTATGCAAGGCAATTTGTTAAAGGAGCCCAAATGAAGAAAAATGAAAGAAATAAGAGGATACGAAGAAAATCTACATCTATCATTTCTCTTATTTATTTTCCTTAATGGTTATATATATTGGTTTTTCTTATTCTGTCTTATAAACCTTCTCTAATTTAATTTCCATGGCCCACTCCTTTGTTATTCTATCTTGCATACCATTTATTTTATCCCCCTTTAAAATCCTTGCTTGTCCCCGTCTTTTATTTATAGTTTTAACAATTAATAACTCTGGTTAATCATTCTCATCTCACATTACAAGGTTATCCTATTAATTACTTAATTTTATAAGATTACAATAATATTTCTTCATAAACTTTGAAAATATTATCCCGTTTTCCTAGTTTATTTTTATATTAACTAATTATTATGCTAATTTGATTAAGTTTCCCATTTCCCATTTTATTTTTAATATAAACTATTAACTTAAGATCTTAATTCTATATATAGTTCCATGGAGTAAAAAAATATAACATTTGAAGTTTGGAGGATCTGTAGTCTATATGAAAAGATGGAATGAGCAAAACTACATCACTATTTAAGGCTTGATCTATGAAATTGTAAGAGAGGCTAATTAAAAAAATTGAAACCACAACTAGCTTGGAGGCGATACTTACCCATCTGGAAGAAAGTTTGTGTTGCATGTGGGCAGAAGAATAAGCACGTTCAAGTTGATGGTGTCATGAGCAGACAGAGCTGACGTAAACCTCGGGAGATTTAGACGAGCATGCAGAGCCACCAACAATGTTAATCCTATATAATATTAATTGACGACTCTTTATTTTCTAATTTTAGGAAGTTATTTCTATCATCGGATGGTGAGTGGATTGTTCACTCGAAATATTGAGAACGTTCTATTATTTTGACATAGTTCAAGTCTATAAAACTAACTACCATGATGATAAACTATGAATATCTGCATTCTTAAATTCAATCAAAATATTTTTTCCCCAAATCCACCAATTCATGTCGTGACTTCATCTCCTAGATATTGTTAATTGAAATACCAAGGGAATGGTTTTTTGAAATCTTTTACTTTCAATTATCAATAAAATGTTCATATGATTTTTTTATAAGAGATGGCAAGATTACAACTCAATATTACTCCATGTTTATAAAACACATGAATGTTTATTAGGCACATCATAGCTTAGTTTGAAAGCTCTACACAAATTACTCAATATCACTCCATATTTATTAGGCACATGAGTTCACAAATTAGATTGGAATGTTTACACAAATTAACAAAGTTAGCTATAATATCTTTATCATCATGGCCTAGTTGTTTGTGGCTCACACTTTAACTATTAAAACTCTCTAAATCCCCCTCCCTTTGCTTAGTGTGTGAGCCATGGTATTCTAGAAGAGTCTTCAAAACCATACAAGAGAGATCAAACCTTTCACTTTATAACTCATTGTCAACTAACTTGTTGAAGTTAGTTGATACTTTTCCAAGGTTGTCACTAGTATTAATTCCATGAAACACACATTAATTAAAGCCTCATTTCAAATATCAAAGTCTACCATAAAATATGAGAACTATAAACAAAAAAAGGAAAACCTGCAACATATCCAATGGGCATGGAGAGGGACACGAACATGGACTACAACAGACAACCCACAAGGCTTATGAAAAAACACAATATAGAAACTCCTAAACTTTACCCAAAGTAACACATCGACACTATCTCATATAGACTAATTGAACAATTGATCCAGATCTTCAGGGCTGAGATCTAGAAGGCTTGATGCCGAGAGAGGAGGAGATAAATCATACCAATCAATCAATCAATCTGCCATGAAATGAATCACAAGAACATTGATGACGAATGCATCAATACAGTACACTGCAAAAATATAAGAAAGAGCTAGAGTTGGAGAAGAAGGGTTCTATTAAGATGAACCATTGCATGCAATGAGGCCAATTTTAAGACCTCTTCTTCCCGATCTAAACTCTCTTCCTATTGCCTTTTTTATAAGGTGTCTTCTTGACAAAGTCAACTTTGAACAACTAAATCCATTTATTACATTTTCATCATTCTCCCTTTTACACTTATATGGATTTATGGATTTTTACATCCAAACTTAGACTATATGCCTCCCTAAGATTCAGATCAATCCTCCCCCCTTAGAAAATGATGGTCCCCATCATTTCACCCATACTAAAAAGAGAAACCCCATTATCCTACCATTATGATTACAATGTGCCAATGACCAATGAAGAGAAGGGTTTTATGTCTTGACTCATAACCGTGGGTTTTTGGTTGACCCATAACCTAGTTGACAATGGCATTGTACATGGGTAGAAAAATAAAGAAATTTTAATAAAATCCCAAAATAATATGGAAAAATCGTGACTTTGGGGGCTGTGAACATCCTTCTGCAAATTTATTCATAACTTCTGCTACAAGTGATGAAATCCAATTTTGTCAAAGACCCATTTCATCCACTGAAGAGATATTTCCATCGGTATATGAAATTTGTTTTCAGGTGTCGCATGGAGTGAGAAAAAGATTTTTGAAGTGCCAGGTATGTGCATCCGTCTTCGAAGAAAGACATGCAAATATTCAAGGAGCGATCTCTCTCAAACGAGGAAACGAAACAAAATTTTGTGAAATACCCATTTGAGATGACAGAAAAACCTTTCTGATGAGCTATGGATTTTTTTTTTAGGTGGCCTATAGAGAGAGAAAAATATTTCTGAAGTTCCAGGTACGTGTGGCCGTCTCGGAACAAAGACATGCATATCTTCGATGAGCGAAATCTCTCAAACCAAGAAATGAAACGAAATTTCGTGAAATACCCATTTGAGATGATATGATAGAGCCTCTAAAACACTTTATGGAGGTCACAAAATCTCTGTAAAGTTTGTAGAAGAGGGTTTTCCTGCATTCTGTCCAAGATTATGCTTCTATGGCGGTCATACAAAGATTTCCAAGGGTTTGCAGAGAAGTATGGACTGTTGTAGAAGTCATAGAACCTCACGGGACAACATAGAAACCCTGCAAATGTTGCAGACCAATGGATGTAATAAATCCATGTATGGATGCTTCTGCAATGGTGAACGAATATCCGAGGGAAGAAAAACCTTGTAGTGCCTGTGGACCATCTCTGATGCTTACAATGTATGGCCCGACAAATGGATTCCAAGAGTACCAAAAGGAGGTTGGTTCTTGTTGCGAATATTTGAACCCGCAACATGCTTCAAACCCTTGTTCCCGTGGAGTGCTAACCTTGCTATGATACCATTGATCCAGATCTCGAGGGATAAGATATAGAAGGCTTGATGCCAAGAGAGGAGGAGAGAAATCATACCAATCAATCAATCAATCTGCCATGAAATGAATCACAATAACATTGATGAAGAATGCATGAATAAATTACACCAAAAAAATATAAGAGAGAGAGAGAGAGTTGGAGAAGAAGGATTCTATTAAGATGAACCATTACATTCAATGAGGCCAATTTTATGACCTCTTCTTCCCGATCTAAACTCTCTTCCTATTGCCTTTTTTTTATAAGGTGTCTTCTTGACGAAGTCAACTTTGAACAACTAACTCCATTTATTACATGTTCATTATGCCCCCTTTTACACTTATATGGATTTATGGCTTTTTACATCGGAACATAGACTATATGCCCCCCTAAGATTCAGATCAACAATGTTAGTATTTGTTTAACAAGAAAATCAAGTTGTCCAGGCTCTAATATCTCTATAATATGCATTCCATATGCCACTATGAACTAATCATTCATCTCCCATAATGATGCTTGTAAGCATTCCAAGTTTAATTCTATTTGTCGATATCTATTTCTTAGGAAAACCCTTTCTACTGTCTATTATCTCTCTATGACAACATGAGCTACTAGATTTGTCTCTACACAAATATATTTGAGCAAGTATTGTCACTTAGAAGTCTCTCAGATAAAACTAGCCAAGTTTGGAGAGTATCTCATACAAAACTTATGAACATCTAAGGAAGATTCATATGAACATGAACCTATATTTGATGGTTGATAGATGAATTCATGATAATATAACAATTATACATATGAAACTAAAAGTAGGGTTTTTCTTGGGGCTCGATATTACCCCATGTTTATTAGGCACACAAGTCACACCTTAGGTAAGAAGGTATGCACAAATTACTCAAGTTAATTATAAGTCCTTTTATCACCATGGCCTAGTTGCTTTCACTCTCTAACTAGAGTAACTCTCCAAATCACTCTCCTTGATATGAATTGTGCATTATAACATTTTTGGTGTGTTTTGGTGTTGTTTGAGCAATCAAAGCATAACTAGAGTCTTCTTTTTATTCCAGTTTGTTGAAGTGTCACGTTGCATTGTCATTTTATCTACAACCAAAGAATTTTCAAAACACCCTATTTTTTCTATCTGTGGATTAAGGACTTTTATATGGATTTGACTATGCAATTTAATTATCCTATAGGGTTAGGGTTCTTCAACCTATCCATGCAATTTTAGAACTTTCTAGATCACATTTATGTGTCCAATGTAGGGTTTATCTATGAAAATGTTGTATATACTTCTTTAAAGTTAGGCACAGGAGGAGTGTGTGTATGCAAAATTTTTTGTTAAAGGATCCCAAAAAATTTATTTTCATTTGGGGTGGAGATAGTGTCATAAAATTACATGTGAGGTATATTAACCTCTTGAATCCATGTTTTTGATGAGAAAACCTAGCCATAGAATTTGTGACTACCCATAGAGGGTTAAATCCAACACTAATGTTACTTCTACTATTAGCCACTTAGGGCCAAGATCATAATGGTACCAAGCTAATAACAAGGAAGGATGGGCCCAAGGTCATGGAGAAGTCTCAAAAACATGAGTCAATCAGGGCCTAAAAGTGCCAACAATCCAAGTTGTTTCCAATGCATGGATTCCAAATAAGCCCACAACTTCAACTACTAAGCAGGGGATGGCGAGATACTCCTAAACATGTTCCTCTTGAGATGGGGGTCAAAGGGTGTGATCTTTACGTCCTTTATTGAAATATTGAGCGACTTCAAACTTCGAGGAGTTTTCGAAAAGGCTCAAGGTTTGTACCTTGGACGCTTGGATCCCAAACACTAGCCTAAAAAACATAGTCTCTCTAAAACCATATGGAGCATCATGGAAGCCTGGAGATAATGAATATGTGGATTTTCTTGTTATCGATCCAAAATGAAGGTAGCATTGTTGAAAATCAAGGAGCTTATAAAGCCCCACAAAAGTTAGATAGTTCAAAGGACCAAGTCTTTAGTTCATGATCTTGCTACCTTAAGTATTCCACACCTCACCTCAACTATTATAAGATGGGGGACAAAACCATTAGAAGGACTCCTTTGGATAATGTTGAATTTAGAAATTTGAATTTTTGACTTTGCCAACATGTATTCCACCCGATGATGCAAAGGAGCGAATGATTTTTTGGTATTTGTTGGCCAATGAATTATTGGTAAAACCCATTAGTTGTTGTGTGGTGACTTTAACATTGTTGAATCACACGAAGACAAGGAGAGTATGCTCCCATTTTTCATGCCCCTAGGGAAAAGGTGGCCTAAATTTCCTTTAAAGTCGAGGTTGACCTTTTTGGCCCCAACAAATTCAAGGGAAGGACTCCCTCAAACTTTGATTTACATGATCCAACTACTAGAATGGAATTAGTGAATTCTAAATATAGTAGATATTGTAATGTTGTTCGAAGATAACACTTTCATTTTTTACTAGAATGGATGAAGCTTGGTTCAAGTACTAGATGAGATGTCCTTTTCATACCAAGAGTGCATTTACTTTTCAATTTCCTAGGTAGGGAAAAAGAGGGAAATTCATAAGGATTACTTTTTTTTCCATGTTTCATACTTGAAAATCTCGAGATTTATGAACTCAATTGGGAGAGTTTGGAACCTTCTCTCATTGCCAAGATGTGAGGATTGTTTAATTACCTAGTGGGAGGATGTTATTGTGCAAACTTTATAATTTTGGAGAGTGTGTGGGAGCGAGATTCCTATGTTCAACTCAAATGACATAACATTGTGAAAGATGAACTTGAGAAAATTGAACATGAATTCAATTTAGCCTATTTGAAAAAGGAGAACAAGCACGAGTTTCTAATCTCCAACACATTTTTAAGGTTGGTGAAATCCGTAGACCATAATGAGCCCAATTGAGAGCCCATTTCATTCACTATATCATCTCAAGTGATGGGTCTATAATTTTTTTATTATCAAATCCCTAGTCAACAAAGAGGCGGTTCAAAAGATTGTAGCTCTTGAGATAGAAATGGATGATCATCCAAGTCGGAATACATTGAAGAAGAGTTCATGAGCCATTACAAGATGATTTTCCAGTCACAAGACCTCACACATGGATGTAATGCAAGCATGCAAACTTTTCTGATGTGGTCCCATGCCTTTTTTTAACGTCAAAGCTTCCTTTTAATATTAATATAACAATATTTGCATTACTTTAATACAAAAAAGTGGTGGGTTGCGCAAGAGAGACCATAATCACTAGCACAAAAATTAGTAGCATCAAAACTAGGTTAGCTTAAGCCAAAACACCTAAAAACAAAAAGAACCAAAGTAGAAACCACGAGGTATACACTAAACCATTATGGTTGCGACTAGTGGAGGGTCATCATGATCATTTGAGGAGAGGCCCCAACTAGTGACTGTAGGAGGGTCATCCATTAAATGTTGTCAATAATCATTAACAGGTTCAAGAAGCTTTGGATACTCCAAGATAGTAAGGGCCAGAGTCAATTATTGTTTCTCATTAGTAAGTTGAGGGAAGAGGTTAGCAGTGAGCATGTACATCCTCTCCCAACCTTGTATTCCCACTCAATGGAGATGAATTCAGTGTGATTGTTCCCACCGGGGTCGAGGGGTTAGGTAGCTACTAGTGCATCATGAATGGAGCCTCACTTCCAAATCCCATGAGCCATTGTAGGTGGTCCATCTCCATTCATATCTTGTGGAGCTACACTATGATCTACAAGCACAAATTGAGATGTACTAGTACAATATCATGCCAAGAGAAAGTGTTATATGGATCATTCCATTAAAATTACATCATTATGTCATTTCCAACTCAAAACTAAAATAATTACATTGAACTAAATACAATTTACATGAAAGCTAATCATTTTGGCACTTTGACCCCACTAACCCAAATATAGGGTTTGATATTTAGTTCTCAACCCTTTTTACTAATATTTATTAGCTAATTATAGCTATGATTAAGCAAGCTCATGTTTCAACCTTATTGCTTCACATTTTTTAAAGATACATTTTCCTATGTTGCTTCTCTTTGCTACAAATATTCAATTTTTACAAGTGTCGCTTTTTTCCTTTTTTCTCTCTAACATTTTCCCACTACATTGAATGGTGTGAGGCTAGTGGAGTCTCTAATGAAACTGATTGTCTAACTTCCTCAAATTATATAAAAGGGATTGTTTCTTGTCTAGGTGTGAGTTCTCTAATTCATGTCATGTCCTCATCCCACCTGAGGGGTTCTTAGTCGAAATACTCTACATATGAGAGACTGATTTTTTTGGATCTTCTATTTCTAATTATTAATAAAATGTTCAATTGATTTTTTAATTTGGAGATAACAAAGCTTGGAGCTCAATATTGTTCCATGTTTATTAATTGAATTTCACACCTTAGGTTGGGAGGTATGCACAAATTACTCAAGTTAATTGTAAGTTCTTAGTCGAAATACTCTACATATGAGAGACTGATTTTTTTGGATCTTCTATTTCTAATTATTAATAAAATGTTCAATTGATTTTTTAATTTGGAGATAACAAAGCTTGGAGCTCAATATTGTTCCATGTTTATTAATTGAATTTCACACGTTAGGTTGGGAGGTATGCACAAATTACTCAAGTTAATTGTAAGTTCTTTGTCATCATGGCATGGTTGCTTACGACTTCACTCTCCAACTAGAGTGATTCTCCAAATCATCCTCAAAATTATTTGTGCATTATAGATTATTTGGTGTGTGTATGCATTCTTTGTGTGTCGAAACCTTCTTAGACTTTATTTTTCTTTCAATTTGTTGAAGTATCACATTTTCTTGCCATTATGTCTCACAACTCATGGATTCGTTAGAACACCCTTGTTGTTCTATCCCCATGTGAAGTTTCCAAGAGTGCCTTGGATAAGGAGGTTGGCATAATCAATGATTAAATGCTAAACATTATGGTAGTTTCTAGTAGTATCCAATAAGATCATTAAATAAAGTTGTTTAACATGTTGACAAAGTCAACGTTGACAATTTTGTATTTTCTATTTAAGTTAAAATTAATACAAACCAAGGAATATATCTTCTTTTGAAAATATTGTCTTCTTTACATTTTTGCATTTTATTAATGTTTTCAGCCCATGGGCATATCAATTGGTATCAAATCCACTGATCACGACCTCTAAATGGAAGATTCAACTAATCATTGCTCTCTCTCAACCAAAAAATAATGTGTCTAGGCCTCTACTACCTCCACTAGATATTTTTCTTATCTAGGGAGTGTTGTGGGGTATTCTACCCTACGGACTAATAAGCTAGGGCTCTAAACTTATACGCAGATCATGACCCTTAAGATTTAACTTTTAACCTCCTACACAGCACCAAAATCTCAACCCTTTCAAGCAAACGCTTGGGAGAATCGACTCACCTTTTTTAGCGATGATTGAAGTAGATCCTCAGTTCAGGGCGCCTATTTCACTTGTGTTGCTTCCTTCCTGGCTTCATGCAATCAAAGATAAGACTATGCATACACTGCTAATTTACTAGAGGGTTAGAGAATGTATGAAATAGGCTGCATAGATGAGATTCATGAACTTAGGACGGGGAAAAGCATCTTTTTCATTAGTCTCAAAATGAATCACTATGTGGGATTCACGAGGCACATGCAGTTCTCCTCGATCACAGATCTGACCCTCTCTTCTTTTGTCTCAAGCTAACAACATAGAAGTTCCTACTGGCTTTAAGAGCAAAGCTAAAGGAGGTGTGGACAATATGAAGCAGCAATTTTAAGAGTTTCTTGCTATCACCCTCCTTTGATTGGTACCCCTACCCCTCCTTTTATAGGCAGGAAGAGCTAGGGTTTTAGTGAACCTCTGACATTACCTTGTGGAAGTTTCAGGTCTTGAAAAAAGCCTAGATGTCCGTGAGGCTTCCACTGATTTTTGCTTTGTTGGAGATTTTCCTTGGGTTGTTTGGGCTACTACTTGGATGCCCGTCTAAGTAAAAGGAATGATTGGCCATGATGAAGTTAAGTGGGGTTGCCTTGTTTAAGTGGTTTTAGAATTACCTACGACATGGCTTTGGCTAGGAAAGAGGCATAAGAGTTGACACGATGCCGAGGAGTAAACTGTATGGTGAATTTTGGGTTATAACGGATACCCCTAATGTGTGAGGTGGAAAGAGCATCTGATGGAAGAAATACATTACCAATTCTTACCAATATGTACTGATATCCTGAATAAGTGAGCCCAGGAATAAAAAATCAAGAGGTGCCGTCTGCAAAAAAATATCAAATGTCTCACAAAGGCGGGCATACCCATTCTCGATAAAATAGAGCAGCATGGCTGCAATCAAATGCAGATCATAAAATAACTACCAAAAAGGTAGCCCTTGAACATTACCACAGTGAAGACTACCTCCCGAAATCAGAGGGTCTTAGGAAGTATCCATCTCGGAAAGGCTGTCGGGCGTGTTTGCTTGAGCTTGAGAAACAACTTCAAAATCTTCAAAACTCAATGTAGGAGTGTAGTATGAGTGTACGACTGCACTTCCCAGGGGTCTTCGACGGCTCGTTGGTTTTTGGACTTGATAATCTTGATTATCATATTGAAGGCTTCATTGATTCCGAACAAAGAGTTTGATTGGGGCGTTGGGATGTAGGGTATGGGACAAGACATATTAATTAGTAGGCTAGGGCTAAGTAACAAACTTCCCTTGGACAAATAACCACGATAATTGATAAGACTTAAGTGACACCTCATTGATATTAAGTCTGGCGAGGGAGGCAACGGAAGCTCTCCATATGTTTGGAAGAGTAACCAAACGGTGAAGGACATAACTCTGTAACGAGCAAAGTTCCCTAAGGTCGTGCTTTATCCATGATGCGATGCATCAAGGCGGATATTATTTTATCAGAGGCGTCATATCGCCATGAAGGAAATACTTTCCCATCCTCTTTTGGGGTGCTGTTGGTTTTCTTTTTTGTTCTTTTTCCAATTTTTAACGATCTTGAAAAAAGAATAAAAGAATACGTTACAAGGGAGGAGCAGTTGTAAACACAAGTTCAGAATCTAGGACAAGGCGTTACAAGGAATTGATACTCGGGAAAATCCTCCATGGCCAAAGGTGTTAAGACGCAAAAACAAAGCGGTTACAAGGTCGACGAGCAAGGTATGCAAATGCGGTTTCTAGAACACACAATGGTAACGTCCTTAGGTGGTTTGTGAGCCCAAAGAAGGTAAGCTTCGGTGATTTTTCATATTTAGAAATTAAGAAAAACATAAAGGAAGCTTCCATTTGGGGTGCACTGCGTCAATAGTCCTAAGTTGGTTTGAAAAAGGGGTAAACTAGCTCCAACTAGACGTCGATTCAAAACCATTTTAGGTGACGAGGACAAGATCACTCGGCTATTTTCACTTTTAAGAATCGAAAAGAAAGCAACTATGGACTCAAGTTGGGAATGTTCTTGGACCGTTTAGGGGCAGCAGAGAAAGAGAATAAGTGCTTTCCGACAATCTTTCAATTTTGGAGTCGAAGAGATGCTATGGACTCCGTGGGGTTTTTTTTTCGTAAGTTTAGTCCCTCGGGCGCGAAAAGGAATAAAATTATACTTGAGGATACTCTTCTAAGAATGGAAATTCAATGCGGCGCTCCTTTATTACGTGCAGTTGACCGTCAGGACGAAAAGGGTAAACTACAGCGGGCGGATGTGACTTTAAATTCAAAGTTCGCGAAGCGTGAAGGGTCACGAATAAACTCGGCAAATCTTTCATGCCGGTGAAAAGAGCTTTAGGAGGCCCGGTTAAGGAATGTTCTTACGGGACCAGGTTAGCGAGTGTGAAGAAACAAGGTCACTTTACCATCTTTTCAATTTTAAAGAGATACGAAAAGGGCTTAAAGAGACTCTAATGGTTACTTTTTTCTCAGTTATTCCGGACGAGATCGAAAAGCATAAATACAGTCTAGCCGGATGTTTCTTTACAGTCTCAAAGCAATCTTGAAAACAACAAAGGTATCCCATGATGGACACTTTGTGGGTCGATGTCGGTATCTCTTCGTAAGACCAGGCGAAAACGCCGCGGAATTCTTTAAAAAGATCAATGTAAATCAGAATCTCTTCGGGGGAGAAATAATCTCTAATGAAGACATTCTCTACGACGCCAAGGATTCTAGAGATACCGATAGGTATCTTTTTAGTGATGGTTACCATATTACCCTCAACATAAACATCATGTGTAGCTAAGAGGTTAATGGGACAAGGCTGATCTCCCATCATGGTGATATGGAATTCTCCTGCCTCGATTCGAACACTCTGGAAGAAATAGAACATGGTAGAGACCGTCCGGGTTTATTAGGACCGGTCATTGCCGATTATAGCTTCGGTAGGAAGGCAGAACTAAGTCTAACGAATGATTAGCGACAAAGAGAATCTGGGCGGATAGGCTCAAAATTAGATCAATACGTTGGGATCAGTCCGGGTGGCTGAAGCTTCTTTGAACCATAAGTCGCCGCTTGATGACAAGAAGCGAAGACATGCATGCCACAGCCAGCATCCATGTCGATGGGAAAGAAGAATCACGGATCATCGCAAAAGTAAGTAGATGCTTTGAGCAGCGAAACTATGGAAAATCTGTTGTGGTGAGTTGATATAACGGCCGCGCGGGGGGTGGATAGTCGAAAGTACCCATCAGATGGGCACAAACCAACTCCTACGTTAGCTGACACCGGCACGAGATTTATCACTAAAAGGCAATTGGATACCCCCAAAATTTTGGGTGGTAGAAGAATGGCGTCAATGAGTCACTATCCGGCCTTCATGTGGGAACAATAAGATGGGAAAATTGTAGCGACCACGCTTGCATAGCAAAGTCCAACTTCGACCTAACAAAATCGATGGGGCATATCGACTACTTCACTTCAAACGCTACCGGTCTTCCCCTAAACTGCCACGGGGAAAAGAAGGGATGATGCCATGCGGTCAGAAAAGCGTCCATCGAGCCTTGCGGTGAGAAGAGTGGTGGCGGAGACAATCTTCGGTCAGCCAATGGCTTTCCGACATGCTAACGACCGCCATAAGTCGGCGCTTCGTCTACCGTCTTGAAAGATGATATTTCGTGTAAAAGTTTACAGTAGGGTATTTTGCTACTACTATCCCGAAAGCAGCGGCATTGGTAAAGGCAAAGCGAGGTTTCAAGTCGATTCGATATCTAACATGATCCGTTTCAAAGGTTTCTGGAGTCTGGGTAGAGCCTAAAAGCGTTAACAAGGCTTTTCTCGGCCCGGAACATTTCGGAGGACACCAGCGGACCTGCCCTGAGGGTTTTGTGATAAATCTTCCTACAGGTGGATTACACATGGTACTTACATTTGGACCTGCAGAAACCCTCCACGAAACACTTTGGAATCTGCGTCATTGTTTCATAGCGTCTTCTCCATTCGTTTTGTAGAGGAAGAGATGGGATCTGGGCTTCTTTGCCCTTCGGTAGCTTGGTTTGCTATATTCGTGAGCTCTAATTATTAATGAAAGCGTCACTTTTCACCATATATATGTTAACAGCGGATGAATTGTTTGGAGGCGGTTTCATGGTACCTTACTCGCCATAGCGAGAGGCTTGAATTAGAATTACACCCGCCTTTGAAGGGTTAGATCCACAACTAACTACGTTTCTGCGTGACAAACTGCAGGCCTCGCAGAATGAGGGCATAAATGCGGTTGGACGATCTTCACTTTTACAAAGATTGCGGTCCTCACCTTTCTCTTTCTGTGGTGCCCTCACCCGCATTATCATTTGGTTTTTTATACCCCTTATATTCTTACGTTGTTTTTCTTCCCTTGAGTGCTGGTTAGCCTTTTGGGTTTAGTCGTCTGTCACGGGCGTGCCGCGACGTTTGATGGGAGGCGTAATAAATACCGATGTAGATGCGGCTTGTGCAGTGATGTTAATATCGATAATTCGCAATTGGCATCAAATTGCTTTCGTGAACTGGTTGTGCCAGACCAACTATACCATCGGCATGTGGTCCGTCTCTGCAATGCGGTTTTGTCGAAATGGAGTCGTGTGGTGCATCAGGGCAGGATGTTTGTATGAACCGGTGAAATTAAAATAAGCTCAGCTGACTCTTCCGTAGCTTCTCCCTGGAAAACCCACAGTTGCGGCGTCTTTGGATATGCCGTTAAAGACTTGAGAACCACTCAGCCAAGAATCTTGGCGGGGCCGGATGCTTGATAAGACTCTTTTGGTATACTCGAATAGTCGAGATATGGTGCAAAAGCGTGATCACATTCCGAAATTGGCTAGAAAACTACAAATAGGCGTCGTATCTCACAGGTAAGCGGAAATGGTTAAGGAAAGCCATGGTTAAAGCACAAAAAGAATGCGTGAGCGATCAAGTTCTATGTACCATTTTAGCGACGCCAGGTAGAGTGCGTTGAAACAATGCGTAGGGCACGGAATATCCTTCAATGGGTTAGATGAACACCATAAGTGAAGTGGTCACGTGATCCCCCCGATCTTCGTTGTGTTTAGCTTCGAACTTTGGTACGTCCGAAGGCAACCATTGGCATAGGAGCCAAGCAGCGGATGGTAATGAGATGGGATCATTCAACAAGCAGAGTGTTAAATCAAGCCAAATGTAATGTTACCGAAAGGTAGCTGCATTTTGTTCTTTGGTAGCAGGATAAAGTCTGGTTTGGTAGCACCAGGTTGCTGAGAAAAAGTTGGTTCTTGGCGAGGAGATGGTGAAACGCGGCCGCCAACAAACAAAAAGGAGTTTGCATTTGGGACATGTTGGTGCGTTCTATAAGACCATGATTTTTACAGGCATTCATCATGTTGCGGACTTTGGGAAGGAGTACTCCATGCCAGTCCTGTTGGGAGCGCGTAGCTTAATGAGTTCCATTGATTGATGAAAACATTACCCGAGCGACATTCCAGTAGTTGGATCCCGCATGCAGGTGGATCACGGTATATTACTTACTAGCATTTGGAATGGTACAATGCGGATTAGGCGTCACAAAATGGGTGCCCGGATGGGAGAAACCGGTGTGTGAATGTTTATTACCATTCCATTCAGACGGTGGGCAGAACCTACCGTTAGATGTGAATGTTATTAAAGTGTCTACCTTCTGGGACTCAGCAAACTAAGACTCTAAACTTATCACAGCGGATCGGCCCTTAAGTTCTGCAGCACTCCTGCCCAAAATCTCAGCCCTTTTTCAAGCAAACATGGGAGGAATCGACTCACCTTTTTAATGATGATTGAAGTAGATCCTCTGTTGGGCATGGCTTCCTTCGCTGGCTGCTTCTTCCCTTCTCCTAAAGCTTCCACCAGTGAATGGTATACATGCTAGTGCCCACTGGGAGTTCGAGAAATCATGCGATCAAAGCCGCGGGTGAAGTTCATATGAACTTGGGAGGGGAAAAGCATCTTTTTTCATTTGTCTCAAAATGAATCACTTACAAAAATTTTAGAGACCGACCACCATTCCTCGATCCTTGGCTCCTCCTCTTCTTTTGTCCTCCAAGCCTGGCACGCAACATGAAGTTCTCCTGAAGCAGGACAGAAGCTAAAGGGGGTGTGGACAATAAAGTAGGCAGACAATTTGTGAGTTTCTTTGCTATCCTTTTTCCTCCTTTGATTAGTACCCCTACCCTCCTTTTTTATAGGCTAGGAAGAGCTAGGGTTTAGTCAAACTCTGGGCTATGTGCATGGAGGATTTCGGTCTTGACAAAAATCCTTGTGTCTCGGTGGAAACTTCCCCGATTTTTTGCTTTGTTAGGTACTTTGGGCTGTTTTAGACTCAGCCAGCGGATGTAGCCGATCTTGATAAAGGGCAGAGAAGCGGTTGCAGCCGATTGAGAGAAGTTAGAGTAGCGGGTTGCTTCATTTAAGTGGTTTTGGGAAATTCTCAGCTGTGGCTTTGAAATTTGGAAGAGGCATGAGTTGGCTGATGCGGAGTAAGCTGTATATGGTGCAGCTTGTTTTAAGTGGTTTTTTGAGGAATTACTCAACATGGCTTTGGCTAGGAAGAGGCATGAGTTGGCCTGATGCCAGGTAAACCTGTATGGTGCATTTTAGGGTTATAACAGGGAGTGTGTTTGGGTCCCAACTACCTCCACTCTAGCTTAGGCTAGTGCTAGGGTTTTTACAAGCCTCCATTGGACCTCTTCAATCAAATATAGATGATACCAAGGATCATTCTCTCTCAAGATCAGAGTTTGGAAATTGATTTAAGAACATTGATTGAAATACAACATTAGAGGATCCAATAAAAATAGAAAATGATCCAAGATCTTGTCATTTTATTGCATAAGTCACTTGCCCCAACACCTTTCTCTTTCTATTAGGATGCCAAGTTTCCTCATTAGAATGGCACCATGGATGGTGACATTTTGGATTCCTAAATTCGAAGGTTGTGGGTATTTTTCTCCTCTCAACTGTACATGACATTAGAAACCAAGTTAGAAGTTGCAAGTATGCACACGACTAAGCTCACTTTCAGTTGGTGGTAGGAAAGAAAATCTTTATCATCCACCATTATCATGGAACTTAATGACTAAGCTAACCCTACCTTTAGCCCTATGTCATATTGGGATGATCTCTACCAAGTACTCAAGGTTTATTTCTATTGTCTTGAATATCATCAACAACTATTGGCATGTTGGCTCCATGTCAAGCAACTTTTTAGGCAACTAGTTCAATAGTTTATTGAGGTCTTCTCCAAGATATATATTTATCTTTGGATCCTCAATATTGAAGAAGTGATTATTGTTAAATTTATGCATGGTTTATTACCTCCTCTTAAGGATAAAATAACTATGTTTGAAACTAGTCATAGAGCCTTGATTGTTAAAAAAAATACTAACCCCAATCCTCCCTTTTGTGGTCACCCTCACTACACTCAGAGCAATTTCAAATGAGCTCACTCGCCTACCAATTTTTGTTGTTTATTAGATATTTTTTTGTTTTGTTTGGGGAGTGTGTCTAGGTCCTAGCAACCTCTAGTCTACCTTAGTCTAGTGCTAGGGTTTTTTACCGTCTTCCATTGGACCTCTTCAATTAAAGCTAGATGGCACCAAGGAAAATTTCCTCTCTATCTCATAATTGGAAAATTGATCTAGCAAAGATGATTGAAACACACATTAGAAGATCCAATAATAACCAAAAATGATCCAAGATCTTGTCATTTTATTGCACGAGTCACTTGCCCTAGCACCTCTTCTTTTTAGTAAGATGTCGAGTTTCCTCACTAGAATGGCACCATGAATGGTGACATTTTGGATTCTTGGATTCAAAGGTTGCAAGTATTTTTCTCCTCTCAACCATTCGTGACAAAAGCAACCGAGATGGAAGTTGCAAGCATGCACAAGAAAGTCAAGAAACTCTTTAGCATCCACCATTATCATGGAACTTAATGACTAGGCTATTGACCCTAATTTTGGCCCTATCTCATAGTGGGGTGATCTCTACCAAGTACTCCAGGTTTATTTACATTGTTCTAAATCTCATAAAAAGCTACCGGCACGTTGGCTCCATCTCATGCAATTTTTTGGGTAGCTAATATAATAGTTCATTGAGGTCTTCTCCAAGCTACAACATTAGCTTTAGATCCTTGATCTTGAAGATGTGATTATTATTATTAAATTTATGTATGGTTTATTATCTCCACTTAAGGAAAAAGTAGTTATGTTTGAAACTAGTAATAGAGACTTAATTATTGAAAAAAATACTAACCCTAATCCTACCTTTTAGGGTTTCGCTCAACAAACTTTGAGCCCTTTCAAATGGGCTTTCTCCCCTACCAATTTTTGCTACCTCCAATAGATTTTTTGTTTGTCTAGGGAGTGAGTCTAGGTCTTAGCAACCTCTACTACACCTTAGGAGAGAACTATGGTTTTTGACAACCTCCACTCCACCTTAGGCCAGAAATAAGGTTTTTGACAAGTCTCTACTATACCTCTTCAATCAAAGCCAAATGGAACCAAGGAGAACTCCCTTTCTAGATCAGACTTAGGATATTGAAATGAGAAAGTTGATTGAAACACAACATTAGTAGATCCAACAACAATAAAAAATGATTCAAGATCTTGTCATTTTATTGCATAAGTCTCTTGCCCCAACACCTCACTATTTTTAGTAGGATGTCAAGTTTCCCCACTAGAATGGCACCATGGATGGTGACATTCTGGATTCGTGGATTAAGAGGTTACACGTATTTTTCTCCTCTCAACCGTACATGACAAAAGCAACAAACTTGGAAGTTCCAAGAATGCATATGAACGATCTCACTCTCACTTGGTGGTAGGAAATAAACACTTTAGCATCCACCATTGTCAGGGAAATTAATGACTAAGCTATCCCTCCTTTTGGCCCCATCTCATAGTGGGACGATCTCTACCAAGTACTCAAATTTTATCTATATTGTATCAAATATCATCAATAACTATTGGCACATTGGATCCATCAGAGGAATTTTTTTGGGCAACCAGTTTAGTAGTTCATTAAGGTCTTCTCCAAGCTACGATTTTAACTTCATATCCTCAATCTTGAAGAGGTGGTTATTGTTAAATTTATGTATGGTTTATTACCTCATCTTAAGGAAGAATTGGATATGTTTGAAACTAGTTGTAGAGACTTATTTGTCAAAGAAAATATTAACCCTAATTCTCCCTTTTAGATTCACCCTTAATAGGTTCTAAGCCCTATAAAATGGGCTTACTCTCCAGCCAATTTACCCTCACCATCACTGTCAATAAAGCACTACCATTTTCATAAGATTTAAAACCACTCCTTCAATGAATGTCACCTCCCTTGCATCCTTTAGACAATGAAATTGCTCTCTATAGATTATCACCAAGAACCACCTCAACCCACATCTCCCAAAATAATTTTAGTGGAAAACCCCACCTTCATAGATCTTAGTTTGGTCCTCATGTCTATTGATTACTATGCTTCCCCTCATGAAATGCTCTTCACCCAAAATTTCCAAATTTGGGATTGTTTGGTTGTTGTAGTGTTTCACAATGGCTACCAAAAGAATTTAATTTTGTAAATCCTTGTGGATTCCTTACAACTCCCCACCATGCTTCACTTGTGGCGTTATCATATTGGATGGGTTAATAATAAAGGACATAGATTACTTGTTACCAAACATTGTAGAATCACTTCACCATCAGGCCTTTCATCGATACCATAGAATGTGATGTCATGCCCCTAAATTGTTCTGACCTTATTTTGTGTCGTTCCTATCAATACTTTGGTGATGCAAAGTATAATGGAAAACTTTACTCTTAAATCCTCACCAAAGACAAGAAGCAATATAGATTCACACTTGCTACACCACCCCCACTTCATCTTCACCCCATCTTCTATCCAACATCATTGCTATTAAACATGTTGCAACTAGTAAAATCCTAAACCTTTTTGTAATTCATCCATTCAAGGAGGACAATACTTGTCAGCCCATATCACCTAGTATGCAACCCTTTGTTAGAATCTTATATCGATGTGTTCGATGAATCTCATGACTTCCTTCGTACATGTTCCACCCCATGCTCCATTGTTATTATCCATGGATCCTTGCTATCAAACACCTTAACCTATTTCCTCTCTACCATGGAGGCAATATAAATTGATCCCAAATTAAAAAATTTCTCAAGGAGGGATACATCCAACCCAACACCTCTCCATGCAAGTCACTAGCATTCGTCATTCCAAGTATGGTCATTGGTTAAAAGGCCATCAATAAATTAATAGTTAAGAACCATTATCCCCTACCCCACATTGAGGACTTACTTGATCACCTCCATGGCACCTAATATTTCACTAAGATGGGTTTAACATTTAGATATCACCAAGTTCATATGAATCCGTTGGACAATTGGAAAACAACCTTTAAAACAAACTTTGTCCTTTATGAATCACTTGTAATGGATTTTGGCATGTCCAATGACATTACTACATTTTTGTGCCTCATTAATGATATCTTTCACACTCACATTAGTCATTTTGATGTAATAAACCTTGATGACATCCCAATTTTCAGTTATACTTGGGATGACCATCTGTAATATGTCCAAACATTTTTAGAATTGATATGTCAACACAAGTTGTAGGTTAAAAAGAAGAATTCTTTCTTTAGATAGATCTTAATCAAGTATCTGGGGTTTCTCATTAGTACAACAAGTATTCATGTTGACCCACAAAAGGTACATGCACTCTCATAGTGGCTAGTTCCAACTTCTTCTATAGGTGTTAAGAGATTTATTGGTAGCATGAAATTTTATCAAAAGTTCATCAAACACTATTCAGATATTTCTCATATGTTACATCAACCCTCCAATCTTATAAATTTCAAATGGACTACTACAATAGACAATCTCTTCAAAATACTAAAGGAAATGCTTTTCTTAAGACCAATTCTCTACTTGCTTGGACTTCAACAATGGTTGGAGATAAAAGCTGATGCTTTATATTATGTTATAGGTGTTGTCCTTAAATAGGGAGGACACCCTATTGCATATCATTTTGAGGGTTTATCTTCTACTAAACTGAAATATAACAACTAATATAAGGAGTTATATACCATCATTCAAGCTCTCAAACAATGACAACATTATTTGTTAGGTAAGGAGATGATTACACACATAGATAATCATCCATTGATTTTTTTTTAAAATTCTCAATCAAATATAAATGGTCAACACCATTTAAAATGGGCCTCATACATCCAAAAGTTTCACCTCATTTCCAAATACAACAAGGGTTCCTCCAACAAAGTTGTTGGTCTCCTCAACCATCCACCAATTCATGTGATCGATATTTTAGATGTTTTCTTTGTTTTTTTTTTATATATTGGAATAGAGCTTGGGGAAACCCACTGGGCACTTCCCCTCATTTCAAGGATGGTACCTGAGGTAAACCAAATTTTGTAGAAAGCTGAGGCTTTTTCGATAGCTTTCTCATTTAAGAGTTCAACATGTCACTTGCGGGAATTGAACCTGGGTGGGGGGAAAACACTCCTCATCACAAACCACTCGGGCTACACCCATTTGACAGATGTTTTCTTTGTTTCATTGGAAGACTAGAAACATACGTATGAAATCAACCCCTTACTTGGAGTTGTGGTGGAAACATTAATACAACCTACAAAGATCAACTAAACACCATTGTTAGACTACACTATCTATGATGGTTGACTGTACAATATGTATCAAATATGTGTGCACACTAGTGTATCTCGTCTCATATTTCTCCAAGAGGCCCACACTTTAGCATATAATGGACATTCTATCTTTAAGACATTGCAATATCTACAACTCTATTTCTATTGACCATCAATGCATAAAGAGGTAGAGGATTTCATTCATTGTTTCTCTCTTCATAGCCAAGAAAATCCATCTAATCACAAGTTGGGATTGTATCAACCACTTCCCATACCATCGCACATTTCAGAAGTGATTTTTGTAGAATTGTGGTGGAACCTGCACAAAGAATCTAGCTAACAACAATTCGTACAAAGCTTGAAAATTGAGAGAAGGAGAGAAGAGAAGAGAGAAAAAAATCAATAGAATTGTATTCACTGTGAGAGAAATGATTAATTACACATGATATACTCTACATGGCTAAGTAAAGACTCCATAGTAACGATATAGAGAGATATAGAAACTCACTAACAGAAACATAAGTAATCTGCCACATAGTCCTAGTTAACTGATCCATGCAATCATCAGTTAACTGAGTCACACATGTGGAAGTGAGAGAAACACATGCAACTGCTAATGATAAAATCAAGGTTTTCATGCATGAGCGACTTCCACTTGTCTAACTGAGTGTAACTAACTCTGAACTGAAGAGGAACGTCCTATTTTGTAGGGGAATATTTTCTATGAGAATATTCTCATCTAAGGAAGCGTTCTCAACATTAGACTATCCACCTAAGGAAAATAATTACCTAGTTGAGTGTGTAATATCTCCAACACCTCCCCTGAACACTACTAGATTGTACATGATGAATGGGTCCTAAAAACCAAGGCCATGTTAGGTACCCATTGTACAATGCATCTAAGAATGAAACACTGAAAAATAGAGGAAAGAGGGAAAACCTCATGGGAACCCCCCCCTCAAAGTACAGTGCAAAAAATGAAGAAGGAAAGACAACCGCTAAATAATTGTGTCCTTCACTCCAAGATGGTCGTGTAGGAAGTGTATTTTTTTCTTAATAAATTTCTTAGTGAATATGTCTACATTCTGTTCGACATATGGACAATACTGCAAATCGATGATCCTGTCATGTACCAACTCTTTGATGTAGTGCATGTGGATCTCGATGTGTTTGGTTCACTGTCACTGTATTGGGTCTCTGCAAAACTTGAGAGTACTCTTATTTTCACACCAAATGAAAATTAGACGATGAAAATGGATGCTAAGCTCGGTGAGCAAGTTCTGAAGCCAAAGTTCTTGAATAGTGACGTTGATCGCTCCTCTGTACTCAACCTCTACTGACGATAGATCTATAGTTGACTGCTTTTTTCTCAACCAACATATGGGACCGGAACCTAAACTAAGCACGTACCCAAATGTGGATTTGTGATCTCTGTTATCGCCAATCCAATCAGAATTGGTGAAGCCCATGAGATATAATGCACAACCTGTTGCATAATGAATCCCATAACCTATGGTTCCCTGAGCATATCTAAGGATGCACTTGGAAACCTTCTAGTGTAGCTCATGTGGCTCCTGCATCTACCTAAAAACTACCCCTACTGCATATGAGAGATATGGTCGGGTTTGGGTGATATAGAGAAGGCTCCCCACAAGTTGTTGATACAAGGTGTTTTCCACCACTGGTGTATCCCCACCATCCTCAAGATGCACCCCAGATATAAATGGTGTGTTTGTCGACTTGCAGTTGGTCATGTGGAATCTAACCAAGAGATCTCAAGCATACTTAGTCTGAGATAGATTGATGCCTGAAGCATCTTGAATAATCTCTAGACCAAGGAAATAATAATTAGACCCATGTCCATCATAAAGAACTTGTTGTGTTGAACGTCTTTGACTGCAACAATTGTTGAGGTTGGAATTCCTATGATCAAGAGGTCATCAACATAGAGAAATATGATCAACAAGGAGTCTGAGGTCCTCACCATGTAGATGCTCAGATCTTATTTTCATATGAAAAAGTGCTGAGAGAGAAAGTAGGAATCTATCTTCACATACCATGCTCTAGGTGCCTGCTTGATGCCATAGAGGGGCTTCTTCAGTTGACATACTAAGGATGAGTTATGAATAAAACCCTGTGGCTTCTCCATGTAAATTTCCTCTGAGAGATCCCCGTGAAGAAAAACATTCTTCACATCCATTTGGTGAACTTCCCACCCCCTGGATGCTACAATGGCAAGAGCCAATCAGATGGAGTCCATCTCTGCAACGAGAGAAAAGGTCTCATCATAGTCTATCCTATGAATATGTTGAAAGCCTTTGGCAACCAGTCTTTCCTTATACCTACTCACCTATCCGTCTGCTTCCTTCTTGGTCCTGTAGATCCATCTACATCTCACAAGCTTCATGTCTAAAGGAAGTGGAACTAGATCCCAAGTCCAGTTCTTGAGGAGAGAGTTATACTCCTCCTACATGGCAACTTCCCATAAGGTATTCCCTGCAACCTTTGCATAGGTCTGCAGATCTGAATCTAGAACCATATAGCAATGCATGGGAGTCATTGTTTCAATAGCTGTGAGTGCATGAGGAGGATCCTCAAATTGAGACCTCGTCCTCCTCTAATCTGCTGTATCGCCCACAAGGTCTTCTGCTACTTGTAGGGTGGTCTGTGCCCACTTAAGCATCTATGGTGTCTCAACATCTGCATTCTCATCATTGACATGCTCATCATCTTCCAAATAATATTTGGAGCTCATATCTAAACCGTGATATGAGTGAGTAGACTCATCATCACTAATGTCTAGTGCAGGTAGTGGTACAAAGGTCTCTACATGTGGCTCCAATGGTGCATGCAAAGGATTCTCCTCAAACTGAAAACTACGCTCAATGATGAGCCTTCTAGTAGAGGGATCAAGTAACCTGTAACCCTTCACATCATATGGATATCCCATGAATATGCATGTGATAATTTGCGAATCTAATGATTTCCTCTTTTCAGAGGGTATGCAGGCCCATGCACATGATCCAAATATTCAGAAGTGGGTGACTTTTGGTTTGCTTCCGCTCGATGCCTCAAATGGAGTTACGTCATTGATAGATCTATGAGGAGATATGTTCTGAATGTGTTTGGAACAATTAAGTGCCTCGACCCAAAGCTTGGGTGGTAGAGATCTTGCATGCAACATGCAAGTGACCATTTTTACTAGGAAAATCACTCTATGGCATGGGGTAAACCACAACAGACGGAATGACTGCATAAATAAACTCTAATCCCAAGTATTCTATATAAATGTAAATGCCAATCAAGACAAGATAAAGGACCTACCTCATTTGAACATTCAATGAAGACCACTGTTGTGCACGTAACTCAAAGCTCTATACCTACAACTTGTCCTCAACAACCAATATATGCAAGCATACAATGATAATATATAAAGTTAGCATATACAATAGCATAATCCATTAACATTCATAACAAATACGCCCATGGAATAATAATTCAAATATTTGCAAGACATCAATTGGACGAGAAAAGAGTATTTCTATTAAAATGTGATCAATAGAAGTATAAAAGTGACAAACTTCTGTGTCGACACGTCTCAGAATCGAGAAACTAAGTCCCTTCCAGCCGAGCCTCCACCACTTCAATCCTCCACCAAAGGCAAGCTCATATAAGAGAGACAATGAGGTTCTCCATCAAAGAGGGAAGAGCTTGGGGGCTGAACAATGTGTTCATAATTTAAAGGACAAAGGGATGCAGACTCAATATGAAGTGAGTAATTTCTCCATAGTAACTTTGCTCTCAAAATTTAAATTCTTCTCCCTTTCCACAATTTGGATATGGCCCATTTATAGACTTCAAATGGAACTGAAGGGTCGAGTAGGAACGTTTATAGTATATGGAAGGTTAAGGATCATGGATCTCGTGACGTGACGTGAAAACTCGACACAATTTTTAATTTTTTTTTATCACCAAACTTGATGTACGTGGGCCGTAATGGTACAAACTGCGTATATGCATGTTGTATAATTGTTAGGGCGCGTATATGTGGAAAACTATGATTTGTAGCTCTGGGAAGTGCAAAAGGGGACTTCAAGTCTGCATAGGGAAATGGAAAAGGCCTTCTGAGAAAGTTGCATGGGGTGAGGCAAATATTGCTATAACAGATGCCCCCTAATGTGTGAGTTCAGAGGAGTATCTGCGATGGCCGAAATACATTATAATTCCCAGAAGTGGAGTAATGAAGACCCAACTGGATGAACTAGTTGCTCATAAGAATATTACAATCTATAATGACTTTGTACACATGGTTGCCAATTTGAATTACACTGCAGATCCATGTGGAAATATACCAAACAACTGTTCATGGCCATGAATATGAAATACAAAGTATATACATTCCATATGATGTCATATTCATGAAAAAGGCCTAGTGAAAACCAATATCAAAATCAATCTGAAGATATATGTATACAATGGTGTACAATCCGATCTCCCATGATCATTGAAGTCATATAGATACTGGTCCAATGAATGATAGCAACAACTCAGGAAAGCTGCGACTATAAACTGATGTCTTCAAGTCTTCTACATGATCCTCCAAAGGTGCAAGTCTACATCATTTGAATAGAGGATTTGAGGTCGAACATAATGAGACTTTGTTTGATTACTGGTCATTAAGGTATACCATTAACAAATGCAAGACAACCTACCGATAATGAAAGAAGGTATCAAGGCACCGAGTACATTCTCACAAGTGTGAATAAAGGTGTTGAGGTCGAACACTTGAAGAATCCATCGATCAAGAGACATTGATGTATTTCCAATTGTCGATGGCGAGAGAACTTTCCATTGATGACTACAAGCCTCTAGGTACTCATAGGAATCTAGGCCTCGTTTCCAGAATAAATGAGCCGAAGTCGATGGAAGGAGACCCATTGAAAGGAGAGGATTAAGGCATCTCTCATCAGTCAACATGCGGTACAAATCAATAGCTTGATGATTTGGAGGAATTCAAATGAAGAACATGTTCAAGAACCAAAGATCTTGTGTGTCTTTCGCATGCGCCATATACAAGTAGTGCACGAAAAAGACCCTCTGAATAGAAACCAATAAGGAAAAATACTGACAAAGGCGAGAAAACCACCAATAAGACTAATGGCATCCAAGACACTGCACGAATCCCAATGTGTGAATATATTTCTTTCCATCGAACACAAGGGAAACCCCCCAATCAACGACCAATGAGGAGATGTTGACTGTTGGGTTCAAGGTTACCTACCCATAATGAAAGTAGGACCAAACGGTAGGACTACAAATTCATGTTATTCTGAGATACACTGAGGGTATGACCGACATGCAAAGTCAAGAGTTCTGAGGAATGCCCGACGCCAGATTATAGACATCCTTTGAACACGGGCATGAGACATATGGAGGACTCTAACAACATAGACTTGATAATGAAACTTTGTGATAGGAGGCACCAATCAAACTCTCCATAGGGACTGGAAGAGTAACCAACCGAAGGAGTAAACTCTAAGTAACGAGCTCAGCTTCCTAAGGTTATGCTAAACCCAAAATTTGGATGACAAGAGGACTCAAAAGTTTGTGCTCTGTTCAAAGGAGACATGACTGCTGCCAACATGAGGTAATATTATTTTCTCGCCCGTCTTTTTTTGTTTTTTCATAGACAAATGAATGTTATGATATAAGAGAGGAAACAAGTGTCACGAGTAAGCAACTGGTTCCAACAATGGAACTTACCTATTCTCAATGCAAGGAGGTGCATGCAAGATGTGGACACTCGAGGGAATTTTTCCTCTTAGGGTGCAGGGTGTCAAGCTGCAAAGGATATAAATAAGGATTTGCTTGGCTGGTGATGCAAATTGCTAAGGTAATTGGCTTAGCGAGAAAGCGAGAACTGACAATAGGCTCAATACTGCAAGCATGCTAATGGAATGCAATTACAACTTAACGCCAAAGAATGTCATTTTTCGAAAATTTAGTCCCCTAGGCCCAAAAAAGTATAAAACAATACCCAGGAGAACTCTTCTAGTCACTAGTCACTAGTGACTAGAGTATTCCTTTTTTGAAATTACTCTGCTTGGTCCGAAAAAGGGTAAAAGTTACACCAAATAGACGTCTTTTCAAATCCAATTAATGAGTGTGAAAGAGAAAAGTTTACTCAACAATCTTTTCTCTTTTTTATAGAGTTGGAAAATATATTAACTAAGACTCGGTGGAAGTCCCATAGGTATAAGTAAGCATGCTTATGAGTAAGAATATGAGGCTCGAATGCAAAGTCATGTTGCAACTACATGGGACTCCCGGTCTTATGGAAAAATCTCTGCATGGGCACCAAATGGCACAAAGGTTCTAACTAGGGAACCCATGTTTGGTAATCCTATACCATCCACTAATGACACGTCTAGTAGCAGAAAGAAGGTTCTGTGTCGCTAATAAATGGGTTTGTACCTAAGGCATATGAATTGCAATCATAGGATAATGCAATAATGCAAGATGGAGTGACGACCTATCCTATATGCTTGGTAAGAGAAAATACATGCCAAAGTCATGAACGTGCGACATGACACTAGAAATTTCAAAAAATCCCTGAACAAAACCACCAAAACCAACTCCTTCCATTGCGCAATTAGTCCACTAGGTCAAAATATTAGCAAAAACTATGTAAAGTGGGTAAATTTTTTCTACAAATAGTAAAAATAACAAATTTTTCCATACCATTTTACATTTTTACCCAAATAGTGCATTTTGGACCAATTTTCCGACGATCTTAAAGTGTCGATTGCGGGAGTTATGAGTGACGGAATTGACAACCGTCTAGGTCAAGTAAGTTCTCTTGCCCTCCTCTTCATTTTTAGTTGTTTAGAATTTCAAATTAGTCCTATTTTTTTGAGTTTTATAAGGAACAAGTTATGAATTAGGGTGTACGCGGGCTGTAGTTCATCGGGTCGCGTATATGGAGGCATGTACGCAGGCAAGGAAAAGCCTGCCCGCGTATATGCATCCCTACACACGACTGTTACCACAAAAGCCCGCGTTCAAGTTCACAATTTTTTTTTTTTAAAGGGTTTGACTCAAAAATGGATTTATTCTTATAGGATGGTACTTGAATGGAGAGAAAGAGAGCATGAGGAAGTTGATGCGGTAGTGGAAAGAGATTTGGGGGCCCAATTAGCATTAAAAATATGTGGGCTTTCCAAGTTTTGGGCACTCAAAGGAATGAGGGTTGAAGTGAGGCTGGTCCAAATGCTGGTGAACTTTTGGGATCCGGATACATAGGCTTTCAACCTTGATGGGAAACCATTGAGAATTGAAGTTGAGGATATATATTTCCTTACAGGATTGTCTCGTCAGGGTGAGGTGGTGAACCTGAAAGCTCAGGGAGCTGGGAGTAGCATGAACATAGAGGACTACATCACCATTCAATGTGTTGCAGGCACATAAAAGGTAGAGAGCCAACTCTCCATTAGGGCGATCAACAACCCGAGTTTGAAGATCATCATTCTCGTGCTTACACAGATCATGGGGTTAGCTTTGTTGCACCAGGCATCAAGGCCACTAATGTGGAGTGCTTACGACCCACATTTTATGATTGGTGCACCTCACTACTAGCTAACATAAAGAGCCAGTTAACAAACTGCAAAAAAGGCAGGAAGAGGAACTTCGGGTTCACATCTATCTTGTGTAGTTTTTTCTTTGAGCGAGTTCCATGATTAAGCCCTAGAGTCGAGATCATTCCACATAGACTTCATGATCCAACCATGTCATGGTGGATCGAGGTGATGAGGCAGTTGGGAGGTGGTAGGATGCCAACCCTTTACAATGATGAGTTATTCTTCTGGTGGCATTGGCAGGTAATGGCATTGGACGACTACCCTTATGCAGGGATCGACTATAGAGGATATCCATACATGCCACTGCCACCAGTCTCCGCCTATGGTGATATAGGTAAAGATCTTTTTATATATTTCATTTTTTTGTGTTTTTCAAAGAGAATAAAAAACACAAATGTTTTTGGATAGTATCAAGTATTGACAAAAAAGCTTTGTTACACAGATGTGGGTCCATGATGGCCAGATGGATTCCCACGACATCGACGAAGGAACCAGGTGGATTGTTACACGTCAAATTTCCTCACTTCGATAATGTCACATTCTCATTGTCGTAAGTGTCAGACTTATTTCGCAAATGTCGTAAGTGTCACATCGCGAACGATACCATGAGAACACTTGATATGACCCCTAAAACATGTTGGAAGAAGAAGCCCCATCATTTGACAATTGGAACAAAGTGTTTTTATACGAGAATTGGTCATCTTGGAAACTTTTGGAAGATCAACACTCCCATGCTCATATGCAGGGAGTGTTAGTGCTCTTTTTCTATCTAGCAGGGAGCATTGTAGCACTCTGATGCCCGTTGTAAAGGAACGTCGGATTGGTTGAGAAAATCTTGGGAAGAAATACCCTTTTTCTCCAAGGAAAACTATGGATGATTCGAGTTGGTTTGGCTCGAATCTAACCCTTAGGATGCATCTAAGGGAGATATCATAACTCATGGAGTCATATCCTAAACTAATCCCAAATATAACCAAGGTGGTTGGGCCTCTCAAAGCCTATAAATGTAGGCATTCTCATGGTGAACAAAGAGGAAAATAATCAGAAAAAGTATTGTCATTTTGATCGTGGATCTTTCGAGCAAGGGGTTGGACGAGGAGGATTTTGAGAAGCTGTTGCAACACCATCCATGATTGTAAGTGTCTCTTTAAAGTTCTCATCAATATACTTGGCCTATTTCCTTATAATATGTGTTTACACATATTTGTCTATGCTTGTTCTAATCCTTCATAGATAGATCAATTTTGTCTAATCCATTAGAGTAGGAGATAGTTGTTTGTCTTTTGTCATCCATCGCAACTACTATTCGAAACTTGTAGATTGGAGCTGCATGGACAAACTTTGAAAGTGAGGTCATCATACTATCCCTCTTACTCTCTTTTTTGATGGACATAATTAATATATAGGAATGGTAGTGACCAGAAGTAGTTTTCTATCTTGGTAGAGGGGTCTATACTCCAAGGGAAAATTCACCTGTTCGCAGGGGAATTGTTCCATAACATAAATTGGCGACTCCACTGGGGATCAAATTTTTAATTTTTGTTCTTTCCTTGGTTTCGTTCATACTCTTACCGATCCCTGGATCATGTTTGTTGATTTGATCTATCCATACATTTCTCATCTTTGCTAAAGTTGTCTCACAGAGTCTCTGATTGAATTTTCCCAAGTTTTTGAATTTTCTGGGTTTTTCCAAAACTTTTCTCAGAACTAGTTCCCTCTCCAGTTTAAGTCAGAGAGCTAATAGATTGATCAACGCTCCCCAGAGTGCAATAGGGAGCGTTGTAGCACTCTGGTGCTGTTACTACCAGAGCGCGGATTTTTCTTCTTTGAAAAATTGTTGACTGTCTGTTTGCTAGGTATAGTTCTTGGGTCTTTCTCTCTTGCTCAGATCTTATTCTATCAGATCTTGTCTTCTGTTTGACCTACAACTTTGCTTCTTTTCATTCTTTTAGTCTTGATTAGGTTTGTGTTGTCTTTCCTTATTGGAAAAAGAACCATTTTTCTTCAGAAATTGGTTTCTTTTTGTTGTTCTTGTCAATTATATGATTGATTAGAGGTTTTTATAAGGAAAGTTATTGATCTCAACATTGTTTTCTTTGTCTTTGATCCCTTACTCAATTCCAGAAGGCTATTAAGTTTGATTCTTTGCTTTTTGGTATTTTTCTTTGAGTGAATACTTTGTTCTTCTTTTAGTCTCTTATTGACTGCTAAGAGTGTCTTTGTTTGTGTTCTTTTGCTCCTTCTTTTTCAAAAATCACTATAGTGAAGTCATTTTTCATTATTAGTGAAAGCAAGAAGCATTAGATGAATTATTCAATTTACATTTATAATAAAACAAGAGATACTTGCATGCATTGGTTTTGAATATTGGAAAAGTTTTTATTTGGAAAATTGTTTGAATTGTTGTTGAGAATGAAATTGTATGAAATTTTGTATTCTTAAGTGTTTGTTAGTGAAAGAAACGAAAATCTTCTCCTTCCCATAACTAGAAGTTCATTGAAAAGAAAATTTGCATCTCATTATTTTCATATTTTTTGGAGTTGAGTACCAAACATCATCAGTTTCACATTCATTCACCTTTGTGTAACGAACAACCATTAAAATCAATCTAGACACTTTTTCATTTTTATTTTTTTTACACCAACAATAGACTAGGACTAGAGCTTTGGAATAGGCTATGAGAATAACTCTCCAAAGAATTCAAGACAAACTCAGAATCTTGCGATAGGGAGAGTAATCCAATTTTCGTATAAGCATAGCTGAGATCCCCCTCTCACACAGGGGTTACACAGGAGGTCGCGTTTAGGAGAGAAACAAAGATTATCCCTCTGAGGCTTAACCATTCATAGAAATACGATCATATATTGGGGGTTCTTCTTGAGGTTCAATTGTCTTCATTTGGTCTCAAAGATTCGTGAACTTCGAATCCGTTTGGGGTCCTCTGGAGTTTACCGGTCCACTTGTCCTCAATTCTCTTGAAGGATTTCAGAATTGATATCTTTCCCATATGTTCAAACTTGATTGTCGACTGTAACCATTGAGAGGCTGACTGCGATTTGGTATCCTTAGTAGCCACAATATTTATGGTCCTTACATAAGGTGACAGTGAAGGGAAGTCTTCATTGTACCTGGAACAGACGTTGGTCAAACTCACTTGGGATCCTTGGAGGGTAACTCGCAGGTAAAATCATGAGGAAGCTTGCACCAAGGTGTAAGTCTGTTAAGTAGGTCGCCAACGTAATTGATCCACCCGCTCATATACTATCCCCTTCTCACTTTGATCATGCGATGTTGGATTTCATCACCAACTAGTACGTTCATTGAGAGAAGGCATTGTTTGCTTGTTGGTCTTCTAGATTTTTTTAGTGAGTTTTGTTTGTTTATTTTGAGTTTTCTTAAAAAAATGGTACTATGGCTGATAAAGGTATTCATAGATCATGTAGGATGCAAGGGTTGCCTCCAAAAGACTACAAACCTTTACCTCCTAACTCACCCGAAGACCCTTGCCGTGAAGAGGTTGAGAACCATTCAGACTCTGGGAGTGTCGCTACTCCTTTGCTAGAAAATCCCAAGAGAGCCTTAATTACAGTTGAGGAAGGCACCCTTCTTGTCAACCCCTCTTTTCAAGTGCCTCTCGATCCACTCCTTGTACGATTGGATTCCTCAGGTAACATTATAGTAGAAGATTGCCCTCACTTACAAAAAATTTAATTTTATCCGACCACCTTTTGACCCTCCTTATGCCTCTACCACCGCCGGTGCAAAGGCAGGACCGTTAGGTTATCCCATTAACCGTCCTGTTGAACCAACAATCAATATTTTTACCACTTTAGGGAAAGTTCACAGTGAAACACGAGTCATGTTTCCTAGTCATGTGCAAAGTACCTTGACCGTTACACCTTATATCCCTCTTCAAGCTACCATTTTGTATACTCCACAGAACCCTATTGGGACACATTCACATTAGAGGATGGAAACCCTGCCACACAGATAAACCCAACTATGGGACAAATATCTACTAGGGGGCAACCCTCGTCTAGCAGAGACATCCCTACCGGGGGACAATCGTCCTACCACACAACAGTGCCGAGTGGGCAACAACTCCTTTTCATCGGTCAAACCCCAATTGTTACCCAACCAATGGCAGGGGGACAATCTTCTTTCATCGGAAAACCCCCATAAGCCTGGGGACCATCCCAAGGAGGTACGTTTCATCAATCATATTAGGGAGGTCCATCAAACCCCAACCCACAAGGAGGAGTAACAAATCCCAATCCTTGTAGATTACATTTTGGACAACCTTTCTCGGAGGTCCCGAATCCCAATTAGGGTCCTTAAGGTCAACAATATTATCCTCCCCAAGGGCCAAATCCTTACCCTCCTCAAGGACAACCTGGTTACCCTCCTCAAGAGCATACTAGTTATCCACCTCAAGCTAATCAAACAAACTATCCTCCCCCGGGTTATACTGGTTATCCTCTCCAGGGCCAAATGGGTTTCCCTTCTCCTTTCACGAACATTCCTGAATAAATGAATCCTACCTTTTTTGGTGATCCAGGTGGATATCAGTGGCCACCCACGTTTTCCAACTTGGTCATTTTTTTTTTGGCAATTTACTATTTTTAGCAGTTTTTAACTTTTGGGGCCATTTTGAGGGCCTAAATGAAGGTTTTTTTGGATCGAGCTTCTCAACGATACAAAAAGGCTTTGATTGAGCCCCCAAAATGAATCTCCTCAACGATACCTTTCCAATGGGATATCGTGCGCCTACAATGGAGATCATATGCAAAAGTTACGACCCCGGGAAGTTGATGTACTAACTTACCCAAACGGGGCCTACATGACTTTTGGTGCTTCATATCCTAGGGTTAGGTTTTTGGATGTCTAGGGTTTTTGAAATTCCTATTTATTGTAAAAATTCCTTCAGAGCCTCATTGTAATCATCTTCTTGCAAATGAGCACAACCGTCACATCTCTTCTCAGAGATAAGCCGCCACCATTCTAGCAAGTTTGTTTTCCGTTGCATTTTACAGTTTCAATTTATTTCCTTATTGAATAGAAAACTAGTTTTACTATATCTCTATTATTCTGTGTTAAGCATATTTTAATAATATGT